>SNQJ01S0115887.1:27936-49548 GCA_010110895.2 Picea sitchensis | reverse complement strand
AAGATGCAAAGAAATATGTCCGGGCCTGTGATAGCTGCCAAAGAGTAGGCCAACCTAATCATAGAGATGAAATGCCATTAAACCCCCAGATAGTACTTGAACCATTTGAAATATGGGCCTTAGATCTTATAGGACCCATTAACCCCCCATCCAATCAAAAAGTTTACATAGTGGTCTGCACAGACTACATGACTAAATGGGTGGAAGCCAAAACACTCCACAGAGAAACCGAAGAAGCAGTTATAAATTTCTTATTTAAAGACATCTTCATTAGATTTGGAGTGCCAAGAGAATTAGTTACAGATGGAGGACCTCCTTTCACTTCTCATGGTTTCAAATCCACCCTTCAAAAATATCATTTTCAGCATAGAATGAATACAACATACCACCCCCAAGCCAATGGACAGGTGGAAAGCACAAACAAAGTAATAGAAGCCATTCTCACAAAAACAGTGAAGGAAAACAGAAAGGATTGGTACTACAGGCTCCCTGAAGCATTATGGGCCTACATAACTACCTGGAGAAACACTACAGGATTTTCTCCCTATAAATTATTCTATGGAAAGAGTGTTGTCTTTCCTGTGGAATTTCAAATAAAAACCTTAAGGATTGCTTTAGATGTCAACCTTGATTTGACTGATGCACAAACAACCAGGATGCAGCAGCTTAATGAATTAGATGAGAAAAGACTAAATGCCATTCATCAGACAACTATAATCCAATAGAAAAGATCAAAATGGCATGACAAAACTATTAAGAATAAGCAGTTCCAAAAAGGTAATTGGGCCCTACTGTATGACTCTCGGTTCAAAGAATTTCAAGGGAAACTGCGTACAAGATGGTTTGGACCTTACGAAGTAGACATTGTTTTTCCCAATGGAACAATAAGGCTCGTCACAATCGATGACTCCAAAAAATTGTTACTTGTAAATGGTCATCGGCTTCGTTTGTACCAGTGCCCTATTTCCAAAGAAGATTTTAAAGCCACATGTGTGGCAGAATCCCATTATCTCTTTTTAGAGGGGGCTCCTACCCCTCATTGCAATTAATTCTTTTTAAGTTAATTTCTTTTAGTATTAGACTAGATTTTATTTTCTAATAATCCCTGTCAAGAAATACCATGTTACAATTGATTTTTACAGATTCCCGATCAAATCACAGACCACTAGCGAAGGACGATCCTACTTCACAAAGAGACAAGCTTTCCCATTGCTGAAACACCACTGTCAGCAACTCTCTGCTCTTTCTTCATTGCTGAAACACCACTGTTCAACACTTTTTGACTTTCCCCATTGCTGAAACACCATTCACAACAACTTTTCGCCTTCTACCTATTGCCAAAACACTACAGTCCGACAATTCTTCACATTTCCTCATCGACGAAACAACACCATCCAGCAATTGTTTCACCCCATTTTTCCCATTGCTGAAACACCACTATTCAACACTTTTTGACTTTCCCCATTGCTGAAACGCCATTCACAACAAATTTTTGCCTTCTACCTATTGCCAAAACACTACAGTCCGACAATTCTTCACATTTCCTCATCGACGAAACAACACCATCCGGCAATTGTTTCGCCCCGTTTTTCCCATTGATGAAACACCACTATTCAACACTTTTTGACTTTCCCCATTACTGAAACACCATTCACAACAACTTTTCGTCTTCTCCCTATTGCCAAAACACTACAGTCCGACAATTCTTCACATTTCTTCATCGACGAAACAACACCGTCCAGCAATTGTTTCGCCCCGTTTCTCCTATTTCTGAAACACCACTGTCAAAAACCTTTTACCATTCTCCCTGTTGCTGAAACACCATTGACAACAAGCTTCTCCCCATTGTTGAAACACCATTGTTCAGCAGTTCTTCAAATTTCCTCATCGACGAAACAACACCGTCCAACAATTGTTTCACCCCGTTCTTTTCTGTTGCTAAAACACCAACTTTTCAACATTATCCGTCAGCAAGCTTGTGTGCTCTCATACTACATCTCATCCTTCCAGTCAACAAACCCTTGATACAATTCATCTAACAAATCAAAATTCTCTGCCACGACTACTGCAGAACTATCATGGGCAGGCATTATATTTTGCTTGCAGCACGAATCAGAAGGTAAGGCGAGGTATGTAAATTTTATGTAATAAAGTTAAGCTATAGTTAATGAGAAGATTCCAAATCATTATGATCACTTGAGTGCAATCATTATTAGCCGCACTTGACGGGGGGGAAGGACATATCAAACTTTTTATACCATCATTTCACACGAATTCACTACCTCCATTCCTATTTTACTACCCTTTCGTTCATCTCACTACCATTTGCATTCCTTCACTCGAAAAACTTACTCTGCACAGAAGATGTTACTCAACTCTTTGATGCTGTATTTTACTGAGATGGTAGCTATGGGAGGCTCTGTTATACAGTACAAACCTGCCACAACATCCCTGCTAGAACTGTATCCAGAAGCCTATCAAATTTTTCTGCGGGTAGGATGGCTCAGTTATTTTCAAAGACTCCAGGGGTTTGATCAACAACAGGTTCTACAATTTGCTCAAAATATCCAGGGAGATCACTCCATTGTTCAAGGGGTTCAAATATCAGTTACTGAAGAGGATATAGTGCAGGTTTTGGGTCTCCCTACCAATGGCAGTCACCTGTTCAGCCACAAACATATCATCCTCAATGCCCAGCGAGACTTCCTCTCACCAGAAGAACAAATTGAATTTAAAGGCCGGGGTGTTTGACTTAGCTCGTTGCTGACCCCATGGCCGAAAGTTGAAAAATTCCTCAAACACTACCTTACCTGCGAAGGTCGATACCAGGTAGTCTACCATCACGACTTTCTCCTGTTGTCTCATTTACGGCATAATAGATGGCTGAACATCCCTTATTATCTGCTCGGTTGTCTCAAGAATATGTCGCATTACAGCAACAAGGCTAAATATCCCGCCCTTTCACTAACCCATCACCGTCTCGTCCAACTGCTTATTCAAAAGAGTTTTGCCCAACAAAACCTTCCACTAAACAACCCTCCTATAGACCCCCAAGAAGCCGCTGAAATTCCTGAAAATCTTCAGGGACAACAACCACAAAACCCTCCAGACTCTCCAGAAAAATCTAACAGTCCACCTATAGAACCAATCAGTCCAATCAACCCCCCTACCATACCAAGCCCGCCCCATACTTTACTAGAATCATCCAACCCCACCCTTCATATTCTTAGCGATGATTCTGAGCCAAACAATTCCCCCTGCCCCATCATTGAGGAAAGACCCCCACGAAAATGAAAGCAAATTCCTTTCTTTCCGCCCTTTTTACAAAGGAAATGAATAAGGGCCTCAACAAGGGCAGCCACTACTACCACCACCATAGACCCCCAACCCATCCGACTAATACCCCGTACACCTCCAACCTCCCAAATGCCAGAAACTTTGCCTATTCCACCCATGGACACTGAAACACAAGAACCAGATGCCCAGGGTGTTGCGACATCATCTATTTCAAATCAAGTAGCTGAAACAAAAGAACCAACTACCCATTCAGTGGATGAAACACAAGAACCAGCTACCCATTCAGTAGCTGAAACACAAGAACCAACTACCCATTCAGTAGCTGAAACACAAGAACCATCTACTCACCCTATGGCTGAAACACAAGAACCAGCCATAGCTGCCACACAAGGACTAGCTACAGCTGAAACACAAGAACCAACTACTGATATTGATACTGAGATGCAGTAATCAGAGGTCCAGGGTGCTGCAACATTACTCTCCTTACATCAAGAAGATGAAACATAGGAAGTAGCTACCGATGTAGCTGCTCGACAAGAACCAGCTAGTATAGTTGTGACTGCTACACAAGAACCAGTCACCCCTCAACAAGAACCAACAATGGCCTCTGTCTTAGAATAAAATGAGTTTCTAAAGTCTGAAATGGAAGCCTACAAGAAAGAACTAGCCATGGAAAAGGAAGCCTATGAAAAGGAACTCAATTTATACACCCTAGCTCACACAACGACCATGTCAGAAGGAACTACAACAGAGAATCCATGTAGAGAATATATGTGCTATCAATGTGGTGACATCTACTATCAAGTAGGCTACAAAGTAATGCAAATCCCAATGGCAGGAGCTTCCCCTACTCCTCCAACTTTCACAGTCAAAGAAGAACCTATTGTTACACAAGAACCAGCCATAGCTGTCACACAAGAACCAACAGGACCCCCCAAGACTAAGACTGAGCCTTGCCCTGCAACAAATGTCAAATTTCAAACCCCTTCTTTTGTTAACAAAGTTGTACAAACAACGCCTATTGAGAAATTTACACCTCCCAGCCAGATCAATATCCATACTTTTGTGGAACAATCTACTCAAACCTTACCTCATCCCACTACTTGCAATGCTGAAACACAAACTCAGCCATGGGATGAGCAGGCAGTAATACAGAAATGGAAGAAAGAGTATGTTGCTACACAGGCCAAAAGCCTGCAAGAGCACAAACAAATCTGGATAAATCATACCTACTCAAATTGGGAATCTTTAGAGTAGACACACTAGGAAGCTCATGACCTTAAGAAACAAAACAAAGAGTTGAAAGGCAGATTGGCCCTGGTATTTGACTTGTCACAAAAGCTATTGGCTACAAGGAAACCATCCTACAATTACTTCTTGTTCCTTATGGAACGACTTACATGGTTTCAGATCAAATCAATCACAGAAGGAAAATCCCATGCAGTACTACATCCAGCAGATTTTTTCAAAACCTTTGCAGAAGCCTCTGCTAGGGATCAACACCTCCTCTATGAGGCATACTTTCATAACGAGGCCATCCCTAAGAACAGGCAGCTAAACCTTAATTCCCTTGTCGGGGACATCCAGATTTGGGCATTCACCTCCTTTCTCCACAATCAGATTTTGTGGCAGGATGACTTCCTGGATGCCAAGCACAATGAAGATAACCGCCTTCTATAGATAAGACTAGAATCACAGAATGCAACCACCTTTGTCACAAAATATTATCAGTTCTTAAAGAAACCAGGGATGACTGAACATGTTCAACAGCTACAATCAACAGTGCTTCAGGATTGTCAGCACTTCATCAAATCCATAGAGATTGCTGCCCTCCAGGAAAATAACTTGTTTTGGTAGAAATCCACTGAGAAAAGACATGAACACAATCCCTTTAGCCCCACTAACCTCGAGGTAGCAATCTCTAGGGTACCTAACTACATCCAGTGTGTTCAACAATGTGCTGAAAACTGGATAGGGTATCAGTTTTATTTTCCTATCCTCTGGTTCCCAATAGAAAGATATCAAATCCATTATAAGTTGCCTAAGAAGACAGAAACAAAAGCTTGGCAAAGGTTACAACGGGTCCAAGGGTTCAGAGCGCCAACAGATAGTACCTCCCGCAGCTACTGCTTGAGTAACTTGCATGCTCAGAGTTGGTATTCAGACTCTGATTCAGAGTGAAGTTGCCTGAGGACATGCAACACTTTAAGTTGGGGGGGATGTTAGGACCACACAATGTACCTTTTTTCCCATAATTTTTACCACTTTTACACTCTTGATCACTCACATTTAAACTCATATTATCACTTTATCCTATCTTTCCAAAGGTATATAACGTCTCTTCTCTTTACTATACGTTTAATCTTTTCTGCATATAATTTCACATCACTCTCGTACTTAACCATTGATTAGAAATGTATAAGTGTTGAAACAGTTCAAACTACAGATTAGCATTTGAGGCTTGTTGCTAAAACAACAATTCACAGAAGCTGTTACATAGTCCATGGTCGACGATGCTGAAACACAGAAGTTGTTACACAGTCCATGGTCAACAATGCTGAAACACAGAAGTTGTTACACAGTTCATGATCAACGATGCTGAGGAAGTTGTTACACAGTCCATGGTCACGTTGCTGAAACACAGAGGAAGCTATTACACAGTCCATGACCGACAATGATGAAACACAGACGAAGCCGTTACAAAGTCCACGGTCAACAACAACTCACATAGATTGACTATAACAGCTGCATCGTGAGGCAAGAACCAACCGTCCCTGTTGCCTGAGAAGTGATGAAATAGTCAGAACGCAAATCCCGTGGCTGAAACAGCCTGCGATTTGCGATGCCGAAACAACATACAAAAACAGAAACAAGAAAGAGCTGTTACTCCAGCCATAATAGCAACACCTCACTCAGCACTTGTAATAGCATTCTGTTGCGAGAGACTAGGATATCCTATTCTAGTTTAGAAAGTCGATCTGACTAAGAATAGGACTCAGATATACATCTGTAATTTTTTATCAATTGTACCGAAGGGATTCCCTCTTTAAATAAGAGGAAATCATCATTCGAAAGGATCTCTAGTTGTTGTACTAAGAAGGGTTTACAGAGAAGGACGTACTTCAATTTCAGATTGTAATATGATACATTGATAGATGAATAAAAGACTGTTTTGAGCATCCTTTTCTAGCCTCTTCGTTCCAGGGGAATCTTGTGAGAAGGGAGGGCCCACCTTCTTCACAAGATTCACCCGTTAGTTTTATAGTGGGTTAGTGTGATCTCTATTTATGCCTTGTTTGATTTTTGTCTTGCTGAAACACTACTTTAATGAATTCTGCTTTGCTGAAACACTACTGAACTCTGTCTTGTTAAGAACTTTGTTTTAATGAACGTTACATTATTTTCATGAAGTTAATGCTTGGGTAACTGTTAAATCATTTTAGTTAGCAATATCGTCTGATCAATTTATGAAATCTTGCTAGTTAGAGAATGGTGCTGAAGGTTCCTACTTTGGGAAGGAAATAGGGTCCTGTCTCTGTTAGAATTAGTTAGCATTCAATTATTTCCATGAGTGTGCTAATCAGAGACTGGTGTTGAAGGTTCCTGCTTTAGGAAGGAAATAGGGTCCTATTCTCTGTTAGGATTAGTTATCCTGAGTGTGCTAATCAGAGACTAGTGCTGAAGGTTCCTGCTTTGGGAAGGAAATAGGGTCCTGTTCTCTGTTAGGATTAGTTAGCCTGAGTGTGCTAATCAGAGACTGGTGCTGAATGTTCCTACTTTGGGAAGGAAATAGGGTCCTGTTCTTTGTTAGAATTAGTTATCATGAGTGTGCTAATCAGAGATTGGTGCTGAAGGTTCCTTCTTTGGGAAGGAAATAGGGTCATGTTCTCTGTTAGGAGATAGATAGCCTTCAGTGTGCATTGTTTCAGTTAAGCAGTAAGTTTATGAAGTGTGATGATCGGAAACAAGTGCTGAAGATTCCTGCTTTGGGAATAGGGTCCTGTTCTCTGGTTATAGAATAGTTGGTCTTTTCTATTGCAGTATCTTGTGTTATTTTAATGTAATCCATGATTCTTCAATTAATCATTTCTTTAAACTTTGAGCTCTGCAATAAGTAGATTTCTTTTCTATAATTCAAGCTAGAACTTGAGTTCATTCAAGGCAAGTGTGATTAATATAGTTTCCTTTAATACAACTCTAGGTTGCTTTTGAAATTTAGCATATATATTGCGTGGTTACCTTTGAAATAAACAGACTTCCCTAGGTTGACAATTTATGTAGCACTTGATTGTTTAAATTAAATAAGCAATTATAGTGACCAACAGGAATGTTACCGACCACTGTCAGAGCATGACTAGATTCTTTGCAATGGCGTACCCCAGCCTGACGTTGGCCGGGGGAACGTTACATGATGAAATCCATATGAATTTCATGTCTAATAGAGTGAGAATGAAGATTTGTTGAGTTGGACGTTCGTGTGGATGAGCACATGTGAACGTGAACCTAGTGGTTGAGCACTAGTGAGTGTGGTTGTCCTGTGAGACACAATGAGATAGAGAGACATCCTTGTGGCTAAGAACATATGGATGTGCCCCTAGTGGTTGAGCACTAGTGGGTGTATGAGATCCCTTGTTATATTTTTCAAGAGTAAGACTTACCTGTAACCCTATTTTTAATGTAAAGGGTACATGCGGCCCCACCTTAATGTAAAATATAATTAATATGGTAATTATTAATTATATTTTGAGTTATTGAGGTCGAAACTATTGTGCCAAAATACACATCATTTGATGTGACAAGTCTTATATAAATAAAGGTGAATCCCCATTGAGGAAACACACCTAACATTTTGTCATGTCATGATTTCAGAAGTTGTGGTCAGAAATTATGAGAATTACAACACCCTCTTGTGTGCTAGGTTTGGTGATGGTGTAGGAGGTATTTCTCTTGAAGAATATAGTAAAGGATTGGTTGGCTTTTCTTCCCTTATAGAGAAGGGATTACCAGGATACTTCTTGTGTTCTTGTGGTTTGATGCAATAGTTATGGTTCAAGTTAAAATATAAACATAAAATTTAATTAAATGCATGAGCCATAGGTCATTCAAAATTCAACATGATACACAATTGATTTATTTCTTTCTTAAGTTTTAGATACTGTGATTTGAAAAGACTACTATCCTTAACCTTGGAAAAATAATTCAACAATAAGAAGTTGAACAATTACCTAAAAGACATATTCGCTAACTTTAACTCAATTAGTTAGTCCTAAAAAAATTTAGTTTATACGTTCAACCACCGGATCTTATGTCCAACAATAAACATATCTAATTACCATCCTGGAATTACCCATTTCTTTTACCATTCAATTTCGGAGGATACAATATTCACCCATCAACAATTATAGGAAATATAACATTTGTAGAAATTCCCATAATATTACAATGACCATGCATCCTTGACTTGTTATTACACAAATTAATTTCTTATGGATATCAAGAAATGACCAAAATAAAATATCGTAATCTGACGATGAAGGAATCAAATATGTTACTCAGCAAAGGCACTCCATTCGGCTCCCACTTGCTAATCTCTGAGACTTCACCAGTACCTCCTAGCCAACAATAGGGGTACTCTTCTTCCCCCTTAGCTGCCCGAGCCACAAAGGAGCCACGCACACACAAACCTATAAATCCTCTAGCTCCTATCTTTCCTCGTAAGGTAGAGCCACCACAACCAAGTTGGCAGCTAGATTTTGTGGACCTTTTGAAATCCTGGAGAGGATTAGTCCAGTTTCTTATATGATTACATTGCCTACATCTATGTATGTTTATAATGTCTTCCATGTATCATTTCTAAAGAAATATATAACCGATGTTAATCATGTTATTGATTGGAATGTGATTCAGGTGGAGCGAGAAGGTGCTTTTCAAGTGCATTCGATGCACATTTTGGGCCGAAAAGTCAAGAAGCTCTGGAACCGAGCCATAGGGATTGTAATGGTTCAATGGACCTGGTACGGCCTTGAGGATGTTACTTGGGAGCATGCATATGCAATGCAGACAAAATACCCACATCTTTTTGATGATTTTTGAAAACTCTGATATATATAGGTGTATGATGCACTGAGGACAATGCATAAATAATGGGAGGGGATTGTAATATTCCTCGACTGAACCCAATTGTAAATGTAATATAAATATACTTAAGCTGGTGAGATGTTTTGACTTTAGTTTGTAATGTACATCATGTGGCATAGTGCACACATGAACTGCGTAGTAAAATGATGTAATATGCACATCGCAAGATATCGCGCATAGTAACTAAAAGAGTGCGCAACCTTGAGGTAAATGGATACCACGCACAATATTAAGGTCAACGAACCTTTATGTATATGATATGCATTATAGGCTAGTGAGCCAATATTATAAGTTGGAATGCTTATGTTTTTGTATTAGGTCGGAACACTTAGATGTCAAGGGCCAATGCGCCTACTTTGTACATGACTCATGATTAATATAAAATACATCATTGCGCACAGACTGACCACGAAAAAAAAGATGGGGGACTGAACTTCACCAGTTAGGGAAAGGGAGGGCCAAAATTCAAGGGAATATTATATTAATATTTCCTAAAATGTAAAGTAAGGATAATTATTTTATCCTAAGTTCTAAAGTTGAAGACAAGTGGACCAAAGTAACTTCTGATCTGACAATTGTCAATTTGGGGACATGCATTCATATCGTGGTCGAACTTAGCTCATTCGGGGAGACTTCTCATGGATACCTTATCAGCAGCCCAACCATCATTCTCACCATCACTTTTCATGAAGAGTTCACAGTGATTCCTGTAAATACTCAGTTATCCAGTCAATGATTCCATGAACATTTCACTCATACATTGTATTATCCTTGAGACAACCATTTCACCATTCCGTAGCCTATTTCCATAGCCCTTTTGGTTGGTGTATCTGGTTATCTTGGAGCGGGATTGAAGAAGCGGGTTGTCAGGCCCGTGAGTAGTTCTCTGAGAGAGAGAATTGTTGGGGATTGATTCCCGAAGATGCTATGCTGCAACTACAACACTCTGAGACTTTCAGTCTAGCCTTTTATTGAAGCCCTGGAAGGTAAGTGGGCCAACCAAGGGATTGTTGCGCAAAGAAGGGGCACACTTCCTTGGGTGGGATATGCATGTGGGGAATGAGAGGCTATAGGTTGTTAGTTGAGTGAGAAACTGAGACAAAGTCTTTCCTATTTTCCTTGAACCTTAGCCTGGATAGGAACCCTTTACCCTGGGTGGAGTTCAGTCCCAGGTCAGGGGTGACTCACTGCTGAGAGTGATGAACAGTGCAGTCTATGGCTGGGTGGTTCATTGACGATCTGTAAGCAGTTGGTGACAATATTTCCAAGATAAATACCAGTTGTATGATAAAATGATATGTTGTTTTGTTATTTACATGCCTATGTTACAATTTTATCATGTATGTGATTATGATTTCTTGTGTTCTTATGGGTAATTTCCTGTAAATGATGCATATCTATAGTTATTGTTATTTCAATATAAAAATCGTATGTTATATAAATTAATTTTTTGTTTATGTTTAGATTTAAATCTTCCGCGAGCATATTGTATGTATATGTCTTAGTTTCATGCAATTTAAAGAGTAAATTTATGTGGCATTGCTCAGTTGACTACTGGGTATGATATTGTATGTTCTGTAGTATGGGAGCGAAAGTGTTCCCTAGAGTAGCATGGCTCGGCTTGAAGGATGGGAATGTTACCAACCAGTGTCAGAGCATGACTGGTTTCTTTGGAATGGCATACCCCAGCCTGAGGTTGGCCGGGGGAACGTTACATGATGAAATCCATATGACTCTCATGTCTAACAGAGTGAGAAAGAAGATTTGTTGAGTTGGACGTTCCTCTGGATGAGCACATGTGAACGTGATCCTAGTGGTTGAGCACTAGTGAGTGTGGTTCTCCTGTGAGACACAATGAGATAGAGAGACATCCTTGTGGCTAAGAACATATGGATGTGCCCCTAGTGGTTGAGCACTAGTGGGTGTAAGAGATCCCTTGTTATATTTTTCAAGAGTAAGACTTACCTGTAACCCTATTTTTAATGTAAAGGGTACATGCGGCCCCACCTTAATGTAAAATATAATTAATATGGTAATTATTAATTATATTTTGAGTTATTGAGGTCGAAACTATTGTGCCAAAATACACATCATTTGATGTGACAAGTCTTATATAAATAAAGGTGAATCCCCATTGAGGAAACACACCTAACATTGTGTCATCTCATGATTTCAGAAGTTCTGGTCAGAGATTATGAGAATTACAACACCCTCTTGTGTGCTAGGTTTGGTGATGGTGTAGGAGGTATTTCTCTTGAAGAATATAGTAAAGGATTGGTTGGATTTTCTCCCCTTATAGAGAAGGGATTACCAGGATACTTCTTGTGTTCTTGTGGTTTGATGCAATAGTTATGGTTCAAGTTAAAAGATAAACATAAAATTTAATTAAATGCATGAGCCATAGGTCATTCATAATTCAACATGATACACAATTGAGGCATTTCTTTCTTAAGTTTTAGATACTGTGATTTGAAAAGACTACTATCCTTAACCTTGGAAAAATAATTCAACGATAAGAAGTTGAACAATTACCTAAAAGACATATTCGCTAACTTTAACTCAATCAGTTAGTCCTAAAAAAATTTAGTTTATACGTTCAACCACTGGAGCTTATGTGCAACAATAAACATATCTAATTACCATCCTAGAATTACCCATTTCTTTTACCATTCAATTTTGGAGGACACAATATTCACCCATCAACAATTATAGGAAATGTAACATTTGTAGAAATTCCCATAATATTACAATGATCATGCATCCTTGACTTGTTATTACACAAATTAATTTCTTATGGATATCAAGAAATGACCAAAATAAAATACTGTAATCTGACGATGAAGGAATCAAATATGTTACTCAACAAAGGCACTCCATCTGGCTCCCACTTGCTAATATTTGAGACTTCACCAGTACCTCCTAGCCAACAATAGGGGTACTCTTCTTCCCCCTTAGCTGCTCGAGCCACAAAGGAGCCACACACACATAAAACTATAAATCCTCTAACTCCTATCTCTCCTCATAAGGTAGAGCCACCACTCTATCTCCTAAGCCAAGTATCCCAACTCTCACAAGTAAAATGAGTCAAGAATTCTATAGCATAACTTTACCCCTTACCAGTGTCATCCCTTTCTCATATCCTCCATTTTCTTTATAGGAGTTTCCTTAATGACACATCTCCCTTGCACAATTAATTGGTTTTTTTAATTAAATAATTAAAAATTATTCGCCCCCTTACACTTGTCATTCTTTCCTTAGGTTGCACAAGTAATTCCACATTTTATTTTAATTAAATTCAATTTCCCTCACCCTTCATAAAATCACTCCTTAAATCACTCCTAGTTGTCTCTTTATTCCCCTTATTTCCAATTAGTGACTGACATCTTTCTAAAAATGAATTGAGTTAAAATAGGATTCTTCTCTAGTTAGACTAGTGTTAACTAGACTCTAGATACCTTTCTATGCACACATATTCTTTTATTCTTTATTCCTTTCTTATCTTAAATTCCAACTTGGTATTTTATGCACACATGTGTGATGTATTAATTCTTTAGACTTATTTCATCTTTCTTATTTTCTTGAATTGATTTGCCTCTTTTCTATTTTATTTAATTTGTAATTTATTTTTAGTATTTTCACCAAGCTTAGAATTAGGATTAAATTTTAAATAGGCTTAGACTTTCAATTGGGATTTAAATTTAATGATTTCACTCTTTAATTAATTAATTAATTAATCCAACAATGCTCAAGACCTCACAAGGTTTAATTATTCACTCAAGGTTTCATTGGCCACCTAGATTCATTGACTCAAATTTTATTTATGCAATGTGACCTTCAAGATGCACTCGTTGCTCCAAGGGTGCCACTTGCTTTTGAGTGGTTTTGGTAGTTGTCCAACACCTGGAGTCAACACCCCATTTCTCCAAGGAATAAAGGCCATGACTTATTGTGTGCCCCTTAGAAATATTCGTTAGCCACTGTCTTAGTCTTCCCTCACGACATCGTGGACCTCTCGAACTAGGTAATTGTTAACCTACAATTTGAGCCATAGTGGGAGTGATAGTAGGTTGTGACAGGGACTTTTCCACACCTCTCCCTTAATATCTGGTCTATGTGCATGGCCCCTCTACTCCCTACGTGAGTCAGATTAGCAAGCAATCGTCAGCTTGCATCTATCAATGAAACACTATCAACGATCCATATATAGAATCATACTATAAACGATCATATATCACCTATGCGTAAATGAAATACCCAAACCAATACAATCCACTCCCTGACTCAATCCAGAGTCCAGGGAGGTCCATTGATGCCCTCGACATCCACAATCCGTCAAGTGTCCTACACACTCAGGAAAATCATCAATAACATCTGTCAACACACATATATAAAATAACATAAATCATAATCCATCAACATCAACATAATAATCCATAAGAAAAACAGATAACCATATACTATAACCAGATCACTTGCAAGCAAGTGTCCTCAAAGATTAAGTCAATAGCATGTGCTCGCAAGAGTAGGATGTTACAAACACCCCTTGTTTCTTTAAACTTCATCCCGAAGTTGTACAATATATAAAATGTAGTAAATAAAGTATCATACAACATTTATATGTGTAAACTATCAAATAAGTAAGGAAGTTGCTGACGTAAATCATATGTGTCCTCCCAAGTAGATGAGTGTGGACTATAATTGTCCCACTGGACCTTCACCTGATCGATTGTTTGACGTCGTATATGTCTAATGCGATGGTCTAGAATGAGTATTGACTCCATCATGAGTGCACCCTCGTCCCACACCTACAAATAACTCATGTCAATCACATGTGTAGGATCACTAATATAATGTCTCAAAACATATACATGAAAAACATCGTCCATATGCCTAAAAGAATCAGGCAAGGCTAGTTTATAGGCCATAGGTCCCTTCTTTTCCACAACTTCTAAAGGTCCCACAAACCTAGGAGAGAGTTTATCACCCTTACCGAACTTGATTGAGCTCTTGTGTGGTTTCACCCACAGAACACTCGGTCGCTAACTTCATAATTGCGGTCAAGACGATGCAGATCAGTATAACTCTTATTTCGATATTTTTCTTCCTTAATCCTTTGTATTATCATTTTCATTTGTTCTTCCATTTCTTGTATCGCTTCTTGTCCTACCAGGACCCTATCCCCAAGTCGATCTCAACTAAATTGCATCCAAAATGGTCGCCTGTAAAGAAACTCAAACGGTTCCATCTTAATGGTACCTTGACATTTGTTGTTGTACGCAAACTCTACCAGTTGCAAGAACTCTTCCCAATGCTTATCTTGGTCCATCCCATACATATGCAACCTATCTTCCAAAATTTCACTCGTTCTTTCTTTCTTCTCGTCTTTCTCAGGTTGATATGTTGTACTAATTTTCAGTTGTGTCCCCAAGCCCTCTTGGAAGATGGTCCAAATACATATGATAAACATCTATCATCTATCAAATATGATCCTTTTTGGGATTCCATGTAGTCTCACAATCTCACCGAAAAACACTCTAGCTATGTCTCGAGCCTGCTACGTCGTACGGATAGGAATAAAATGTGCACTCTTCGTCAGAGTATCAACTACCATGATCGATTTGTGCCTCCTTTTTGTCAGTAGTAACCCTATAATAAAGTCCATCAAAGTGACCTTCCATTTCACTTCCAGAATAGCGTGTGGTTGTAGTAATCATGTCCACTGTCTATGTTCAGACTTCACCTGCTAAAATTCTAGACATAACGCCATGTAACTAACTATGTCTGCCTGCATTCCTTTCCAGAAGAATAAAGGCTTAAGGTATTCTCTCATCTTCGTGACTCCTGGATGAGCCATGTATACTTTTGTATGAGCTACGATTAAGATCAAACTTCTCAATTCATCATTAGGCGATACGTAAATCCGGTTATTATACCTCAACAATCTGTCCTTGTCTAATGTATAACCTTCAAGCTGTGGTACCATCATGGTGTCTTGTCCGATATTTTCCTTAACCTCCTTATACAAGTCATCATCGAACTCTATAGTTAGAATCTTTTCTCGAAGATTCATCTGAAGAGGTATCACCGAGAATATGCTTCATCTATAAATCAATGCATCTTCCACTCTGTTCACTATTCCTTTTATTTAATAAATCTCAAAATCATTTTCGTTAAGAAATTATGACCTATGCCTTTGTCGTGCGTTCAAGTAACTTTGCGTAAAAATATGTTGCAATCCACAATGGTCTATTTTTAGTTCAAATTTCATCCAATCAGATAGTGCCTTAACAATCTCGAGGCATACACAATGGCCAATAACTCCAAATCATGCATTTCATATTTCTCCTCTTGCTTTATTAATTTCCTTGAGATTTAGGTGATCACTTGATCGTCTTGCATCAATACTCCGCCTAAACATTCCTTAGATGCATTCATGCATACCAAGAATTTCTTGTGCATGTCGGGGAGTTTTAGTATCGACGTTTTCATCAATATCCCCTTGAGCATTTGAAATTCTTATGTGCACTTCTCAGTACATACAAACATATTGTCTTTCTTTTACAATTATGTGATCAGATTTGCTCTCTTTGAAAAACCTTCTATGAACCATCGGTAATATCCTGCTAAACCTATAAACTTGTGTACTTATGATAGTTTTGTCATCTCAGGAAATTCCATAATATCGATTACCTTCATTGGATCCATAGTGATTCCTTCTCCATAGATAGCATTCCCTAAGTAATGAATCCTTGATTGGTAAAAAGAGAATTTCGATAGTTTCCCGTACAATTTGTTTTCTTGTAAACACTGTATTACTGAGCGTAAATGTTCTACATGTTCTTTTGGCATCCAATAATATACCAATATGTCATCAATGAATACTTGAACAAACTTTTCCAAGCATTCATGGAACACCCCATTCATCAAGCTCATGAATACCCATGGGGCGTTTGTCAGTCCAAATGGTACAATGGTAAAATCATAGTGTTCGAACCTCGTCTTGAATGAAGTCTTAGGAATTTATTCCTCTATAATTTGTAACTGTTGACAACGTGATATCAAGTCAATCTTTTGAAAACATCGTCGCGTCTTTCATTTGATAAAAAAAATTGTTTATTCTTTGCAATAGATATTGGTTCGTGATCTTTTCCTTGTTCAATTGATGGTAGTCAATACAAAGTCTCCATGACCCACCCTTCTTTCTCATGAAAATAAGAGGCACACCCTAGGGAGAAACACTTGGATGTATAAATCCCAAGTCCAACAACTCTTTTAATCGCATTTTCAACTCCTATAACTCAGGCATTGACATCTGATAAGTCGTTTTATCTATCAATTCATTTCTAGGTTTCAAATTGATTGTAAACTCCAATTCTCTTTCGCGCGGAAAACCTGGTAACTCTTCTGGAAACATGTCATCAAACTTGCGTACTACCGTAATTTTTTCTAATCCTTTTTCCTTGCTGCTTTTGTTTAGCGCTAAGATTTCATATAGCTTACATCCCTTGCACATATTCTTCTGCATTTGTACCTGACGTCTCTAGCCCAATGGACTGATGCTTAGGCTGGTGGTTATTCACCGTTGTATGAACCTAGTGTTCCTTGCCCAAATATCCAACTCTAATGTGTCATTTGGACCATACCTCTCTAGCCTTATCAACCAGACAGTCTCGCTGGTAGTGTAGCTCTCCACATATGTGACATCTGGTCTTTGGTCTAGTACTCCCAATCCCCGAAGTAGAATTTGTTGGCATACCAGCCTGAGGTCCTCGTCTGTCTTTCTAAAAGGCCTAAACTGATTCTATTGCACTTCGGATGTCGTATATCCAGTCAGTATTGTAGGAGTGCTACCCTTACCCTCACTGGTTAGCTCTTTCTTGGCTATGAGGGCCTTCCAGACTGCATCGTGCAACGTCGTAGGCATTAGGATCCTCACTTTCGCATGAAGGTTGAAGTTAGGGCCAAACACAAAATTTTCAACCTTTAACTTCTCCGTGTTTGGATGTGGATCATACCTAAGAAAATCCTTGATTCAAGCATCATACTCTAGAACCGTATGACCACCCTGTCACAAGGCATTGAACTCATTAGGCTAGCGCTCAATGAATCCCTCTGACAAATACCTCTCCCGAAACCATTCCTCAAACAGTTCCCATAACACGTTTTCAATGACCATGTTTATTTTAGGTAAGAGCATCTTCCACCATAGAATAGAACTCCCTTTCAACTGAAATACCACCATGTGTACCTTCATGTTTGAGGTGTAGTTACAAAGTGCAACGCACATCACCATGTTCTCCAACCATGCCCTGGCAGCTGAGCCGTCTGTGGCACCCATGAACTTGAGAAACTTCAACTTATCAAGTTCAATGTGAATGCTACCAATACCAGCTGGAGCGCACTGTGAACCCTCATTGGGTATAGGATCCTAGACATCATATCTATCTATTCAGTTAACCAGGGCCTTTGAAATCCTTTGAAAGGACCTCATCAAACCAACCACATCCCCCACAATAATATTCTCGTATCCAATCATTTGTTCTTTTCCTTGGAGGTTAGACCCCTCCTTCGTGGATAAAGGCATCGTGCCTCCACCCCTAGCACCACGTCGTCTTCCTCCATGTCATTCTCTAACCATGATAACCACATGGACACATTTCAATTTTAATAAGTGATAGGTTATAATCAAGTGTTTAATACAGTGGAAGGAGTAATGATCCCAAGTCACAAGGTTGAACCTCACTATGATACCACATGTAACATCCCTTCCATTATGACAACAAAATATGTAGAATAAGTAAAAAAAAAATTGCATTAGGATGATATAATCGTCACAACATAATTGATAGAATTGCAAAAAACACATCATCATAAATAATAACGACACCATCACTACGTCAACATAATTAATAGTGACACATCATAACAATTAATAACAACACATAATCAACACATTAGAATGAATAAACATCTACACATATTCATAATAAATAGTGATGCATAATCAACGCATTAACATAATCAAATAGAGATATGATTCAAAACATCATGATCAACTGAATAAAGTTACAGATAACTGATCAACCATGTCACTGAAAATTTATATAACTACCTACCCAACCTACCATGCAAGGTTAGGACCTCTATGAAACATAAGAAATGCTCAAGCCCAAGATTCATCCGATTGATTTTGACCACTTAAGGTCTCAGGGCTGACGACTGTTTTGAGGAACAAGGAGGTTTCTAATTCACACTAATCCATTCAAGCCGAACATCAACCGGATCAATCAATCAATCTTAATCATCAATTATTCATGGCCCAACAATAATCATCAACCTTATTTTCATAGAGCAAGAGTAAGATAATTACTATATCAATCACACATCAACATTAATTCATGCCGCACGAGTAATCTAATCACTTAAATTAATAATATATTAACATTATTTTCAAGGATAAATAGTAATCATGAATTTTATTTCATGGCACAAAAGAAATCTAATCTCATAACCAATGTAACTGACGCAATTATTTTTTGTGAAGCATTCCACCAATGGTACAACTATAATAACATCTATCAATATGATTGATGTAATTGGAAACTATAAACATTCCAACAATAGATCATCTATAATAATATTTATCAATCCGATTGACGAATGTATAAACTATAAACATTCCAACATAAACCACAATTTTTAAGACTAGTTATATTGGTGACAACCACCCCCTTCTCTCCTGCCAAAGAGGGTCCACTGTGACCTCTCGGTCTAGGATCGTTCAAGTCATCGAACTAAATGGTTTGTCAAGTTCCTGATGGAACTAATTTAACTTGACACCGACCCTTTTCTGTTACTCGACATCCATTATGGGACACCTGCAGACACTCTCCTTGCGCTTTTAACTCTTATGCCAACATGGGGCTACCTCTCAATTCTAGGATCTCTCCCTGATATGACCATGGACTAAGACCGTGCATCAACTCCCTTCGTGACCCCATGCTTCGGGACTATCATGAGTTTTCTCCTCCTCCTTTCTCGATTTCCTGAATCGGTGAATTCTTCAGGACCAGATCTACAGTCCATGTTCCTTCCATGAGAAACGATTATGATCACTTCGCGAGTTCAGACCTCACGAGTCTTCTCTCCTCTTGACCCTAATTTTCATGACTTGTTAATCAATGAAATGTTGATCCCACTCCATGTGTCCTCCTTGATGGACGAACAAGATTTTTTCGGCTCTGATATCCTCTGGACCTCCTTTTGGCTCTTCTTTGAAGGGTTCTTCCTCTAAAATGCATGGATCTCTTCCACGTGCTCTTTCAGATCCAACGTTCTAGATTCAAATCTCTCTTGATTACCTCATGAAGATTCTTGTTTTCTCTCGGCAAACCTTCCGAAGTTCCTACTCCCAAACTTCTCTATCTTCTTCCACCTATCTTCTCCTTGACCATGGATGATTTCTTTGTCTTCGGGACTTTGACAAGTCCTCAAATCCCTTGCACACTTAGCAGAAACTCACCTTTCGAGACTTAGAATATTCGCAAAACTTCTTTCTTCACTCCTTACAAAAAGATGTGCAACTCTCCTACGACTTTGCTCGACTCGAAAACCTCCAAGATTCCAAATTCCTTTGCGAGTTTCTCTTTCCCTCCTGGCAGCTTCTCGCCCTTCCTCCTGATATTGTAAGACATACTTACAACTCCTTAGGTGCACTTCTCTATCTTCTTCCACCTATCTTCTCCTTGACCATGGATGATTTCTTTGTCTTCGGGACTTTGACAAGTCCTCAAATCCCTTGCACACTTAGCAGAAACTCAACTTTCGAGACTTAGACTATTCGCAAAACTTCTTTCTTCACTCCTTACAAAAATATGTGCAACTCTCCTACGACTTTGCTCGACTCGAAAACCTCCAAGATTCCAAATTCCTTTGCGAGTTTCTCTTTCCCTCCTGGAAGCTTCTCGCCCTTCCTCCTGATATTGTAAGACATACTTACAACTCCTTAGGTGCACTTGTAACATCCCGCTCTGGCACGCTGAGCGAACTTATTCTTTGAGGACACTTGCTCGCAAGTGATCCATATTTTATGCTATTAAAAATTTTGATTTTGATTATGATGTGTTATGGGTTGATGACAGGTCGTTTTACTACATTGACATAGACAGGTGCTATTGACTCAGTTTTACTGAGTGTGTAGGGTTTTGGACCTTGAGGATGTAGAGGCATCGATGGAACCCCTTCGACTCTGGATCGAGTCAGGGACTGTTCCATTAGGGTTTGATTGTTTTACTATGATATTAGTGCATTTCACTGGATGATATGATATGGATATGTTCTGAAAAGATTTGTTGATGATGCAGGCTGACGATAGCTTACCGACCAGACTCACATATGGAGTAAGGTCACGCACGACTACCAGAGATGTTGAGGGATAGGTGTGGACAACAACCTTACCACAACCTACTAGCACTCCCGCCATGGTTCGACCTGTAGGTTAACGATTACCTAGTTCAAGAGGAACAGTGATGCCGTGAGGGAAGATTGCAACAGTCGCTCACGATGATTCTAAGGGGTGCGCAATAAGGTTGGGGCCTTATTCCTTAGAAGCCCTTAGTCTCCCACAAGTTCACCTGGAGGAGTGTTGACTCCAGGGGTTATTGATGTCTACCAAATTAGTCAAGAGGCGAGTGGCACCCTTGGAGCACGTAGTGCATCCTGAAGGGCATGTCGTGCAAAGGAAAAAATGAGGCGAGTGGCACCCTTGGAGCACCTAGTGTGTCCTGAAGGGCACGTCGCGTTGTTGATGATAGAGGGATGAACCTAGATAGCCCTAAGACAAATAACATGTTAAGTAATTTTAAGACAATTTTCCTAATTAAAAGTCGCCCAGTACGAAATTTAGGGCCTAAGTCTAAATTACGCTAGTGGTAGAACCTTGTCTTCTCAAAAAAAAAAATAATAATAATAGTAATAATAATAAAATAAATAAATAAAAATAAATAATAATAATAACTTAAATAATAATTTTTGACCTTCGTTAAATATTGTGACTTGAAGGGAGTAAGAAATTCAGTTATTCATAAAAATAAAATATGTGGTAATAAATGTTAAAAGGGGAATTCATGGTTTTTTTTTTTTATTTATTTATTTGGATAATTTAAAAATATTAATAAA
>SNQJ01S0115887.1:0-27926 GCA_010110895.2 Picea sitchensis | reverse complement strand
AGTGGTGTTGGGTTATTCGAACTGTGCAGGTGAGTGCAGGTCGAATTGAAGTCTCAGAGACGAGTCTGAGAGAAGGAGGACTGGACTGCTGTTAGCAGGATTGCACAGGTCTAGACGACTTCAACGCTTTGAGAGTTGTTGGAGGTCGAGCACAGGAAGTGTGTGAGAAGTCTCTGAAGGAGTCAGAGAGAGACAAATCTCAAGAGGGATAGTTCCTTGCAAGCATCGTAGGAACAGGCCTGGGAGAGATTCGAACCAAGGAAAAGTTTGGAAGCCGGAGGATTCTCCAGAGGAAGAGAATCGACGACTTGGAAATTCTAGGAGGAATCGCGAAGTCCCATGGATTGTCAGATCTGGGAGAAGTAGCGAAGGAATAACCCTTGAGGGTAGGTAGAACCCGTTGGCTGTCGTGTATCGGCATATCGGGGTTGGCGAGTGCAAGGATTTCATGCACGTCGAAATCGCGAGTTGCGATTTCTCGATTTAATCGGATCCGTCGATCATCAGAGGGACAGGTGGCACGAGATCCCGAGGAGTCGGGACTTGGCACTTCGACGTTTTCAAGGTCGAAGGGAGCACGGAGGAACTGGAAAGCCCCGAGTTGCGATGGGTCCCACGGAGACGGAGCGGAGGATGGCACGTGGCATCACACATCAGCGTTCGGGGTTTTGAAAGGTGAGAAAATTGCCTCCTTTCATCTGCCGATTTCCCGATAGGGAAATCCCTGATAAACAGGAGTGTTGACCGTTGACATCGGGGATCGGGATTCGGAGTTTCATATTGCATGGAAGGTGCACACAAGGTTCGCGAGTCTGCGAAACCCGATTTCCCGACTAGTGAAGGGGGAGATCGCCGAGAAGAGCACTGTGGGTAAAAGACTCCCGAGGGAGTCATAAGAGTTTTTAACTCTTCGGGCCGCGTTGTTGAAGGTCCTGGACGATCGGCTTGCTTGGTGAGGGGCAGCTTGCGTCATCTTTTACCCTCTGCGTTGTTGAAATGAAATCTACATTTTTTATGCTCTCCCTGGTAGCGATTTATACCTATGTTTAATGATTTTAGTCTGCGAATTCACCTTATGTTTTTACCCCTGCGTTACCTATACTCCCACGAGATTTTGTAGAAATTCAGTTATTCATAAAAATAAAATCTGTGGTAATAAATTTTAAACGGGGAATTAATGGTTTTTTTAATTTATTTTTATTTATTTGGATAATTTAAAAATATTAATAAATTGAGAAAAGGGAAAAGGGTTAATTTTCACACTTGCCTTTTTGAGTTCTAAGTTAAAATGGGAAAGAGGGAAGATAAAAAAAAGGGAAACTAGGGAAAAGAGGTAACGTATAAAGGGAAAAGGGGAACTTAAGGGAAAAAGCAGAAAGTCAACTTAGGAAAGAATCTACATTTCAGAGCCTTCTATTTTTAAACTGAATTAGCAACTTCATAAAAGAGAAAGCCTTTAATACCTGTAAGGGAATTTGGGGACACCTAGGAGTGATTCTAGGAGTAACTCTAGGTGGGTGAGGGAAATAAAGATAATTACTTAATTAAAGAAATTAATTCATTGAGGATTGTAGGGGATGAGGGACACTTGTATGGAGAGGAAGTTTTGGGATTTTATTTTTAAAACTTTAATTGAATGAGATTTTAGGAATGAATGGAAGTTCGAAACTCTATAAAAAAAAGGGAGGAGAAGAAGTAAGGGGATTTTCTCGTTATGTAATGTTATGCTGCAGAATTATTGTCTTGACTGATTTACTTGTGGGAGTTGGGATACCTAGCTCGGAGAGGAGTGGTAGCTCGGCCTTGCGAGGTGAGCTAGGTGCTAGACTAAATCTATGGATAGTTTGAGCATGGCCCCTTTGCAGCTCCGGGGGCTAAGGGGGAAGAAGAGTACCCCTAGCATTGGCTGGGAGGTACCGGTGAGGTCTCGATGGTTGGCGAGTGGGAGTTGCACGGAGCGCGGGACGTCATTTGAAGAGGATGATCAGGCAATGGTACACTCTTTTTATTTTGTAGAATAGAATGCATTAGGACTTATGCTTGGATCTGCATGTTGATTTGTAAATGGATTGGATGTCTAGATTGGTAGCGGACCCCTTTTTCTTTGCCTAACTGATTGTTTAGTTGATTGATTTCCCATGGCCTTCAACCCCGCAGGACTCTACAGCCCTGTGGTTGACTGTGACCCATGCGATTGTTTTTCCTTTCGTCCCTAGCATGCCATTCCTCACCTGAGCAGTCGGCCAAAGGCTTGATCTACGGTCGTCACCTTAGTGTTAAAAGACCTATGGATTCAATGCCCTTCTTTTCTATGCAAGGATGGTGAAGCGAAGGACGAACTCGTCCGTCTACCTGTGTTGTTATCTTTATCTGAAGGTTTGTCGTGCATCTCGATGCATTTTTTTTATCTAACTCTGCCAACTTATTGTTGGTGAAGTGTTTCTTCATCCTCAGTTTGTTTTTATCTCGTTGTTATCCCATTTTACCCCATGTGTATATTTAGATGGATCAATTTTAGCCCGGTGTTGTTCTTAGATGAAATTCTTAAATCGGCATGGCATTGGTATCCTAGAAATGCGAAAGCGACCCCATTCCTGGTCTATTTCCTTGTAATTTGCTTGCTAGAAATATATAAAAAGAAGAGGGGGCTTGATATTCTTGTGAGTCGATTCAAATTTTTTTGGGCCTGCGATTGCTATGCCCTTAATTTAATGAAAAACATTTTATCGATTCCGATCTGCAAAATTTTTGTGACCCTCTTTTACCCTCTGCATTGTTGAAATGAACTCTGCATTTTTAATGCCCTCCCTGGTAACTATTTACACCTGCGTTTAATGTTTTTCCTCTGTGAATTTACCTTATGTTTTTACCCCTACGTTCCCTATAGTCCCACCAGATTTTGTAGTAAATACATGCATCCTCTTTTTTACTGCGTTGACCACCTTGAACTGCATTCATTCCCCTCATTTCTCTGTGTTGGACAATGGATTATTCCTTTCTTCTCTGCAAGATGGCGAATCCATGATAGTGACAACGATTCTAAGCTCTGCGATGGGATAGAACAATCGTAAATTTTACACTGCGTTTATGGTATAGTAATATAATTTTCTAACATAATTTTGTAGCTATTGAGACAGAGATATGGTTCCTGTGTTCTAGTAATAGCGAAATCGTATATGGTGGACAACAATTTTATAGATGGAGAATTTATTTTATTGTGTAGAAAAATTTATCTTTGTGTCATTGTATTAAACCCTGCGAATTCGTGTGTTAATGTGTAGTAGGAATTTTATATTTAAACCCAATAACGATATGTTGTATCATTGTTTTTAACCTTGTGAACCCATGCATTAATAGATATAATGGATTTTTTGGATTGGTTAATGGGAAAATGCCCCATCTCTATCTCAGTGTAGAGTCGGTCGCTTGATCTCTGTGTGTTTTCCTCAACAATACGCCCTTCCCAATCTCGTCCTTGCGTTTTGACGACCTGTGTGTCCCTTCTCCATCTTTGGCAGTCATTGACTCCCCTTTTTACACCAGATTTTACCTAGATTCATGCCCACGAATGGTGGCTCCCAACCGATTGCACTATGGCTGTTAACGCCCCTTTATTTTGCTGAAGACTCTAATGGTGTTGCTTTAGATTTCACCCCTTCTATTGAGGAGGTTATTTTGTGGTTTGATGAGCTGCCTATACCCGGTCGATTGAAAGTTGCCCAGCTCAAACGAGTTAGCCAATTCCATTTTCAGAACTTGGTTGCAATGTTTCCCGGATCGAACAAACAGAATGAAAGGGGCCTTGATCTTCTTGATTCTGACTAGAATTCAATACCTAGATATCTTTTATCCTATTCAGGGAGGCGGTTCACTCAACAAATATGCCTCTATTTTCTTAAATGAAGTCCTCCGTTCTTGTACATCTCTCGATGTCAACCAATGTATTTATGTTATCCATATTGAATGCCCATTATGGTGCTTATGGAACTTCTCATCCATTCAATGCCCAACATCATCTCACATTTTTCCCTTCTCCCTAACTCAAACAACGGAGCGTTAAGATTAATTTTACGCTAAGATTAATGTTGGAGTAAATCTCATAGCAATTTACACCTGTATTCAGGAGTTTGCTAAATTGCGACTCCACTTTCATAACTGCGGTCTTCAATTGCTTGCTAACGGTGATGGAGTGAAAAGTCAGCTAAGTTGGGGAATGAGTGCTAAATTGGAAGAGTAGTTGATAAAATAATGCCTTTTTTTTATTATCTAATTGAGCAATGAAATGGAAGGTTTAGTAAAGTGGTAAGCTCAGTTGAAAATAATAATTCTAAATGGTGACTATTAGTCTGACCAAGGAAGGGAATTAAATATTAAAGAAAGGTTTGGTTAAAAAAAAGGGGGTTGTTCATTAAGTCAAATTTTAGAATGGTTCCACTTACCTTGCAATCAAGAGTAAGCACTCATTACCTCTCTTAAGAATAATTTCTCTTAGAAATTTGATTAAACCCTTTCACTCATTTTAGTATTTCCACTTTTTAACTTTTCACATGAATTTCAAGAAATAATGAAAGGACTCCCTTGTTTAACGATGATGCTCTTAAGAACCACCTTGAAGAACGACTTACTTAATTTTAGTGACTCAACAAGCCTGGCATTTAAGGATTCCACCATGTTAAATCATGTTAATCATTCGCAAGAATTTATACTAAGACTTGGTACCATTGTATATATATTGTTAGATCTTAATTTAGATCGTTCTAAATGTCAAATGGAATTAACATGTTGAATTAATTGCAAATTCTATTTGGTTTCATTGCTAATACAAATTTGAAATTGGCAACTATTTGGTTGGTGACTTACTGTCAGATTGTAAATCTATGTTAGATTTAGGTTGTTAATTGATCTATAACTAACATCAATTTAATCATAGACATTTACCCTTTTAGATTTGATTAATGATTGGATAAGTTGACGAAGTTGCTATTAGCTTATGCTTCCCCTTGAGGGCGATTGTTGTTTATTATTGATTAATGTTGGTACTTGGATTGTAAACTTTAATGTGCTTGGTTTTCTTGAGTCGGGTAGGATGTAGACACCTCCTTGTTCCTCAGAATAGTCACTAGCCCTGAGACCTTAAATGGTCAAAATCAATGGGAACCTGGGCTTGAGAATTGCTTATGTGTCCTGGAGGTCCTAACCATTGCAGGGCAGGATAGATGGGTAGTTAGTCTTATTTTTGTTGGTTGATGTCATCCATTGCTTCCATATGCTTGATGTCCTTCTTAGGTCATTATGTTGTTTTCGCAGTTGCATGTGTCATGTTCGTCGTCGTGTCGTGACGCAGAATATAATGTCTTTATTACCCTTGCACAAACGCACACAAAAAAAAATAAAAAATTGCACTTGTTATGAGAGGCTTGTTGTCGTAATGAATGTTAGGTTGTCACATGTGGTATCAGAGCTGGTTAGACCCATGACTTGGGATTGCTACGGCTTTCGTTGATATAATTGATTATACTGTTGTTGATCGAGTTGACTTGTGTGCGTGCAGGTAACAATGGTTAGAGGACGTCGTGGAGGCAGACGACGGGGTGCTAGGGGAGGAGGCGTGACAGCTCCAATAGCATCCACACCTGAGGGGTCTAACCCTGAGGGAGACGAGAAGGTTCTCAGACAAGAGAAGATAGTAGTTGGTGATGTAGTTGGAATGATGAGATCTTTTGAGCGCATGTCTGAGGCACTAATCAGCCGTTTGGACAGAGATGAGGCCAGGGCACTGACACTTGCTGAGGTTCCACCATGCGCTCCAGTCAGTACTAGCAACATCCACCGTGAACTCAAGAAGGTCAAATTTCCTGAGTTCTTTGGTGCCCCGGACGACGCAGCCACCGAGGCATGGTTGGAGAATATGGCGATGTGCTTCGCACTTCGCGATTATACCTCCAACATGAAGGTCCACATGGTGGTTTTTCAGTTGAAGGAGAGCTCTCTTCTATGGTGGAAGACGATCCTACCATAGTTGAACATGGCCGTCGAAGATGTGTCATGGGAACTATTCAAGGAATGGTTCTGAGAGAGGTAACTTTCAAAGGAATTCATTGACCGTCAGCTCAATGAGTTCAATGCCTTAAAATAGGGAGGATGTATGGTGCCCGAGTACGAGGCCTATTTTATGGAGCTACTTCGATATGCTCTACACCTTAACACTGAGAAACGTAAGGTCAACAGGTTCGTGTTCGGCCTTAACGACAACCTGCATGCAAAGGTTAGGATTTTGATGCCTCAAACCTTGCATGATGTCATCCAGAAGGCCCTCATAGCAGAGGAGAATCTTATCTGTGGGGGTCATACTAGGACTCCAGCGAGACTGGTAGGGTAGGTTTCATCTGGACCACAACAATATCAGACACCAGCCAGACATATGTTGGGATATTGTGGCTTCGAGAGGGGATCCACTTTCACTACACCCCGGTGACTGACGCCTAAGAAGAGAAAACCTTATCGGGGACCACAGCATCAGCAGCAGCGTCGCCCACAACAACAGTAGTTTAGGCCTGTTCAGCAAAACAGACCAGGATTCTAGGCCAGTGGGTTGTCATCTTCTACTTGAGGTACTAGGACTACTAGGCTGAAGAAGGGGTGTTGGATGTGTGGGGAGCCACACTACCAACACGAATACCCTATGGAGAGGACCAAAGCATTCAGATCAGTCGGACCCACTACCGTGGGAGATATGGGCAAGGCACATCGGATTCATGCAGTGGTGAACAACCACCAGGCAGAGCACCAGTCAACTATGCTCGAGACGACAGGTACCGTCGCTGACCAGACCCTTAGTATTTTGATAGATCCTGGTGCTACCGAGAGTTTCATTTCTAGTGTAGTGCTAAAAAGGATTAAGGTAAAGGCAGTCAAATAGGATGAGTTTAGCTTCGTAGAGATGGCTTCGGGAGCCAAACAAAAGGTTGGAGGAAAGGTTAAGGTTGTGTCCTTAACCTGGGAGAGTTTTTCATCGGGGCCAACCTATACATCACGATCCTAGGATCTTATGATGTTGTGATTGGTATGGATTGCTTGGAATCGCATGAGGCGATACTCAACTATAAGACAAAACGGTTGAGCTTGGTTGATGACAAGGGACAGAGATGTGTGATTGTAGGATGAAACCAGGGAGTTTCCCTGAGATTCATCTCTTCCTTGCAACTTTAGAAGAGCATGCACAAGGGATGCAAGATTTATGCGGTCCTTGCGTTAAATGAGAAGAGAGTAGTGGAAGGTCTAGAACACCTTCCGATGGTGAGAGAGTGTGTAGACATCTTTCCGGAGGAATTACCTGGGATGTCGCCGGAGAGGGAATTGGAGATTACCATAGACCTAAAATCAGGGACTGAACCAATAGAAAGAATGCCTTATCGGATGTCGACTCTGGAGTTACAAGAGTTGAAAATGCAACTGAAGGAATTGTTGGACCTGGGTTTGATACATACTAGTGTGTCACTGTGGGGTGCACCTGTTATTTTCATACAAAAGAAGGATGGATCGTGGAGGCTTTGGATTGACTACCATCAATTGAACAAGGCTACGATCAAGAATCAATATGCATTGATGAGAATTAATGATTTGTTCGATCAAATGAAGGTTCCCACGGTGTTATTCAAGATCGATTTGCTATCAGGGTATCACCAGTTACAGATCAAGGAGGATGACGTCCCTAAGAATGCCTTTAAGACAAGGTTTGGACATTACGAGTTTATTGTTTTACCATTTGGACTGACAAACACCCCAGGGGTATTTATGAGTTTGATGAATGGGGTGTTCCACGAGTACTTGGACAAGTTTGTCCAAGTATTCATTGACGATATTTTGATTTACTCTCGTATGACAGAGGAGCATGACGAGCACTTGTGCTTGGTACTACATTGTTTGCGAGAGCACAAATTGTATGGGAAGTTGTCCAAATGCTCATTTTATCAATCAAAGATTCACTACTTAGGGCATGTCATCTCTGGCGAAGGCATCACAATGGATCCAACCAAGGTCGAGGCTATTATGGAATGGCCTACACCTACGAATGTCCTGGAAGTGCGTAGCTTCATGGGTTTAGCAGGATACTATCAACGGTTCGTCGAGGGGTTTTCGAAGATAGCAATTCCGATCACGGAATTGCAGAAGAAAAACAATAAGTTTGTTTGGACCGAGAAATGCGCGGAAGCATTTCAGAGGCTTAAGGAGTTGTTGACAACAACACTGATACTAAAGGTCCCTGACATGGATGCAGACTTCTTGGTATACACAAATGCATCCAAGGAAGGCTTAGGCGGATTCTTGATGCAAGATGGACGAGTGATCGCTTACATTTCGAGGAAACTGAGAAGACATGAGGAGAATTATGCGACGCACAATTTGGAGTTATTATCCATTGTATATGCCTTGAAGGTACGGAGACACTACCTTGTTGGATGAAAATTTGAAATAAGGACTGACCATTGTGGACTACAACACATATTTACACAAAGTGACCTGAACACGCGACAACGACGTTGGTCAGAATTGCTTAGCGAGTATGACTTCAAGATTACTTACATAAAAGGAACAGTGAACCGAGTGGTGGATGCATTGAGTCGGAGACCACGCATCTTTTCGGTGTTTCCTCTTCAGACGAATCTACATGAAAATATTCTAACTTTACAGCATGACGATGACTGATACAAAGAGGTCGAGGTTTTTATCGGACAAAACACAATGATGGTACCACGATTTGATGGATTTTCTTTTAATAGAAATGGCTTATTGAGGTTTAAAATTCAGATCTATGTACCGCCAAACGATGAGTTGAGGATGTTGATCCTAAGCGAGGCTCATAGAGCAGTATACATGGCTCATCTGGAAGTCACGAAGATGAGGGCAGACTTTAAACCCTTTTCTTTTGGAAGGGAATGAAGGTCGACATAGTCAACTATGTGACCAGATGTCTAGAATGTCAGCAGGTAAAGGATGAACATAGACACCTAGTAGGATTACTACAACCACATGCCATTCTGGAATCGAAGTGGGAGGTTATTTCAATGGATTTTATTGTTGGACTGCCACTGACGACAAGGAGACATGACTCAATTTTCGTAGTAGTAGACACTCTGAAGAAGAGTGCTCACTTTATTCCTGTGCATATGACGTATCAGGAACCTGACATAGCTATAGTTTTCATCAGTGAGATTGTGAGGCTACATGGCATGCCTAAGAAGATTATATCAAATCGAAGATTGGTGTTTACTGGACGATTTTGGATGAGATTCCAAGAGGCCTTCGGAACCCAACTTAACTTTAGTACTGTGTATCACCTGGAGACTGATGGACAAACCAAACGAACGAACCAAACCTTGGAGGACATGTTGCATATGTACATGATGGACCAACAAAAGCATTGGGAAGAATTCTTGCCACTAGTGGAGTTCTCTTACAACAACAGTTACTAGAGCACCATTAAGATGGTGCCTTTCAAGTTTCTTTATGGGCGATTGTGTCGGATGCCCTTGAGTTGGGATCAGCTTGAGGATATGGTCCTGGTGGGACCAGAAGAGATCCAAGAAATGGAAGAGAAAATGCAAACAATAAGACAAAGGATTAAAGAAGTGCAAGATGAACAAAAGATTTATGCCAATGCACACCGTGTCGACCATAGTTATGAGGTCGAGGATCAAGTCTTCTTGGAGGTTAAACCGCATAAGAGTTCGATCAAGTTTGGGAAGGGAGCTAAAATCTCTCCTAGGTTCGTGGGACCTTTCGAGATTGTGGAGAGAAAGGGGCCCATGGCCTATCGACTAGCCTTGCCTGATTCTTTGAGGCGTATGCATGATATTTTTCATGTATCTATTTTGAGACATTATATTAGTGATCCTACACATGTTATTGACATGAGTTCCTTGCAGGTATCAGACGAGGGGGCGCTCACGGCTGAGCCAGTCCGCATCTTGGGTCATCGCATTCGACAGCTATGACGTCAAATGGTAGATCAACTCAAGGTCCAATGGGACAATTATAGTCTACACTCGGCGACCTGGGAGGACGCATATGATATGTGCCAGCAGTTTCCATTTTTTTTTGATAGATAGACATATGATACTGTGATATACTTTTTTTTGGAATTATAATGTGAAACTTCGGGACAAAGTTTAGACCAAGAGGGGGTGTATGTAACATCCCGCTCTGGCGCACTGAGCGAACTTATTCTTTGAGGACACTTGCTCGCAAGTGATCCGGATTTTATTTTATTAAAACTTTTGATTTTGATTATGATGCGTTATGGTTTGATGACATGTTGTTTTACTACATTGACATAGACAGGTGCCATTGAGTCGGTTTTACTGAGTGTGCAGGGTTTTGGACCTTGAGGATGCAAAGGCATCGATGGAATCCCTTGGATTCTGGATCGAGTCAGGGAGTGTGCCATTGGGGCTTGATTTTTTTACTATGATATTAGTGCATTTCACTGGATGATATGATATGGATATGTTCTAACATGATTTGTTGATGATGCAGGCTGATGATAGCTTGCCGACCAGACTCACATATGGAGTAAAGGGGTCACACACAACTACCAGAGATGTTGAGGGAGAGGTGTGGACAACAACCCTGCCACAGCCTACTGGCACTCCTGCCATGGCTCGAACTATAGGTTAACGATTACCTAGTTCGAGAGGACCAATGATGCCATGAGGGAAGACTGCGACAGTCGCTCATAATGACTCTAACGGGCGCGCAATAAGGCGGGGGCCTTATTCCTTATAAGCCCTTAGTCTCCCACTAGTTCACCTAGTGGAGTGTTGACTCTAGGGGTTATCGATGTCTACCAAATCATTCAAGAGGCGAGTGGCACCCTTGGAGCATGTAGTGCATCCTGAAGGGCATGTCGCGCAAAGGAACAAATGAGGCGAGTGGAACCTTTGGAGCACCTAGTGCGTCCTGAAGGGCATGTCGCGCTATTGATGATAGAGGGATGAACCTAGATAGCCCTAAGACAAATAACATGTTAAGTAATTTTAAAACAGTTTTCCTAACTAAGTCACCCAGTATGAAATTTAGGGCCTAAGTCTAAATTATGCTAGTGGTAGAACCTTGTCTTCTCAATAAAAAATAAATAATAATAATAAAAAAAATAAAATAATAATAAATAAATAAATAAAAATAAATAATAATAATAACTTAAATAATAATTTTTGACCTTCGTTAAATCTTGTGACTTGAAGGGAGTAAGAAATTCAGTTATTCATAAAAATAAAATATGTGGTAATAAATGTTAAAAGGGGAATTAATGGTTTATTTATTTATTTGGATAATTTAAAAATATTAATAAATTGAGAAAAGGGAAAAAGGGTTAATTTTCACACTTGCCTTTTTGAGTTCAAAGTTAAAAGGGGAAAGAGGGAAAATAAAATAAAAGGGAAACTAGGGAAAAGAGGTAACATAAAAAGGGAAAAGGGGAACTTAAGGAAAAAGCGGAAAGTCAACTTAGGAAAGAATCTACATTTAAGATCCTTCTAATTTTAAACTAAATTAGCAACCTCATAAAAGGGAAAGCCTTTAAAACCTATAAGGGAATTTGGGGACACCTAGGAGTGATTCTAGGAGTAACTCTAGGTGGGTGAGGGAAATAAAGATAATTACTTAATTAAGGAAATTAATTCATGGAGGATTGTAGGGGATGAGGGACACTTGTATGGAGAGGAATTTTTGGGAATTTATTTTTAAAACTTTAATTAAATGAGATTTTAGGAAAGAATGGAAGTTCAAAACTCTATAAAAGAAAGGGAGGAGAAGAAGTAAGGGGATATTCTAGTTGTGTAACGTTACGCTACATAATTACTCACTTGACTGATTTACTTGTGGGAGTTGGGATACCCAGCTCGGAGAGGAGTGGTAGCTCAGCCTTACGAGGCAAGCTGGGTGCAAGACTAAATCTTTGAATAGTGTGAGTGTGGCCCCTTTGCATCTCGGGGGGCTAAGGGGGAAGAAGAGTACCCCTAGCATTGGTTGGGAGGTACCGATGAGGTCTCGATGGTCAGCGAGCGAGAGTTGCATGGAGCGCGGGATGTCATTCAAAGTGGATGATCAGGCAACAATACGCTCTTTTTATTTTGTAGAGTAGAAAGCATTAGAACTTATGCTTGGATCTACATGTTGATTTGTAAATGGATTGGATGTCTAGGTTGGTAGCGGACCCCTTTTTCTTAGCATAGTTGATTTTTTTCCCATGGCCTTCATCCCCGCATGACTCGACAACCCTGTGGTTGACTGTGACCCATGCGATTGTTTTTCTTTTCATCCCTAGCATGCCAGTCCTCGCCTGAGAAATCGGCTAGGATCTTGATCTATGGTCGCCGCCTTAGCGTTAAAATACCTATGGATCTCAATGCCCTACTTTTCTGTCCAAGGATGGTAAAGCGAAAGACAAACTCATCCGTCTACCTATGTTGTTGTCTTTGGCTGAAGATTTTCCGTGCCTACAGAAGTGTTTTTTTTATCTAACTCTGCCAACTGATTGTTGGCAAAGTGTTTCTTCATCCTCGGTTTGTTTTTATCTCGTTGCTATGCCATTTTACCCCATGTGTATATTTGGATGGATCAATTTTAGCCCGACGTTGTTCTTGGATTAAATTCTTAAATTGGCATGGTATTGGTATCCTAGAAACGCGAAAGAGACCCCATTCCTAGTCTGCGTCCTTGTAATTTTCTTACTGGAAATATATAAAAAGAAAAGGGGGTTTGATATTCATGTGAGTCGATTCAAATTTTTTTGGGCCTGCGATTGCTATGCCCTTAATTTAATGAAAAACATTTTATCGATTCTGGTCTGCAAAATTTTCGTGACCCTCTTTTACCCTCTGCATTGTTGAAATGAACTCTGCATTTTTAACTCCCTCCCTGGTAACGATTTACACCTATGTTTAATTGATTTCCTTTGTGAATTTACCTTATGCTTTTACCCCTGCGTTACCTATACTCCCACCGGATTTTGTAGTAAATACATGCATCCTTTTTTTTACTACGTTGACCACCTCAAACTGCATTCATTACCCTCATTTCTCTGTGTTGGATAATGGATTATTCATTTCTTCTATGCAAGATGGTGAATCCATGATAGTGACAACGATTCTAAGCTCTGCGATGGGATAGAACAACCACAAATTTTACTCTACATTTCTGGTATAGTAATATAATTTCCTAACATAATTTTGTAGCTATTGAGACAGAGATATGGTTCCTATGTTCCAGTAATAGAGAAATCGTATATGTTGGACAACAATTTTATAGATGGAGAATTTATTTTACTGTGTAGCAGAATTTATCTTTGTGTCATTGTATTAAACCCTGAGAATTCGTGTGTTAATCTGTAGCAGGAATTTCATATTTAAACCCGATAATGATATGTTGTATCATTGTTTTTAACCTCGTGAACCCATGCGTTAATAGATAGAATGGATCTTTTTGTTTGGTTAACGGGAAAATGCCGCATCTCTATCTCGGTGTAGAGTCAACTGCCTGATCTCTGCGTGTTTTCCTCACCTATGAGCCCTTCCCAATCTTGTCCTTGTGTTTTGACGACTTGTGCGTCCCTTCTCCATATTTGATAGTCACAAACTCCCCTTTTTACACCGGATTTTACCTGGATTCATGCCCACAAATGGTGGCTCCCAACTGATTGCACTCTGGCTGTTAGCGCCCCTTTATTTTGCTGAAGACTCTGACGGTGTCTCTGTAGATTTCTCCCCTTATATTGAGGAGGTTCTTTTGTGGTTTGATGAGCTGCCTATACCTGGTCGATTGATCGTTGCCCAACTCAAACCAATTAGCCAATTCTGTTTTCAGAACTTTGTTGCAATGTTGCCCGGATCAAAAGAATAGAATGAAAGGGGCCTTGATCTTCTTGATTCTGATGATAATTTAATACCTAGATATATTTTATCCTATTCAGGCAGGCGGTTCACTCAACAAATATGCCTCTATTTTCTTAAACGAAGTCCTCCGTTCTTGTACATCTCTCGACGTCAACTAATGTATTTATGTTATCCATATTGAATGCCCACTATGGTGCTTGTGGAACTTCTCATCCATTCAATGCCCAATATCATCAAACATTTTTCCCTTCTGCCTAACTCAAACAAAGGAGCGTTAAGATTAATGTTGCGCTAATATTAATGTTGGAGTAAATCTCACAACAGTTTACACCTGTATTCACGAGTTTGCTAAATTGTGAATCCACTTTCATAACTGCGGTCTTCAATTGCTTGCCAACGGTGATGGACCGAAAAGTCAACTAAGTTGGGGAATGAGTGCTAATTTGGAAGAGTAGTTGATAAAATAATGCCTTTTCTTTATTATCTAATTAAGCAATGAAATGGAAGGTTTACTAAAGTGGTAAGTTCAGTTGAAAAGAATAATTCTAAATGGTGACTATTAGTCTGACCAAGGAAGGGAATTAAATATTAAAGAAAGGTTTGGTTTAAAAAAAGGGGGTTGGTCATTAAGTCAAATTTTAGAATGGTTCCACTTACCTTGCAATCAAGAGTAAGCACTCATTACCTCTCTTAAGAATAATTTCTCCTAGAAATTTGATTAAACCCTTTCACTTGTTTTAGTATTTCCACTTTTTACCTTTTCACATGAATTTCAAGAAATAATGCAAGGACTCCCTTGTTTAACAATGATGCTCTTAAGAACCACCTTGAAGAACGGCTTAGTTAATTTTAATGACTCAACAAGCCTCGCATTTAAGGATTCCACTGTGTTAAATGATGTTAATAATTCATGAGAATTTATACTAAGACTTGGTACCATTGTATATATATTTTTAGATCTTAATTTAGATCATTCTAAATGTCAAATAGAATTAACATGTTGAATTAATTGCAAATTCTATTTTGTTTCATTGCTAATACAAATTTGAAATTGGCAACTATTTGGAAGGTGAATTACTGTAAGACTGTAAATCTATGTTAGATTTAGGCTGTTAAATGATCTGTAATTAACGTCAATTAAATCATAGACATTGACCCTTTTAGCTTGATTAATGATTGGATAAGTTGAGGAAGTCAATTTTATCTTATGCTTCCCCTTGAGGGCGATTGTTGTTTATTATTGATTAATGTTGGTACTTGGATTGTAAACTTTAATGTGCTTGGTCTGCTTGAGTCGGGCGGGATGTAGACACCTCCTTGTTCCTCATAACAGTCACCAGCGTTGAGACCTTAAATGGACAAAATCGATGGGAACCTGGTCTTGAGCATTGCTTATGTGTCCTGGAGGTCCTAACCATTGTAGGGTAGGACGGATGGGTAGTTAGTCTTATTTTTGTCGGTTGATTTTCGTCCATTGCTTCCATACGCTTGATGTCCTTCTTAGTTCATTATGTTGTTGTCGCAGTTGCATGCGTCATGTTCGTCGTCATGTCACGACGCATAATATAATGTATTTATTACCGTTGCACACACGCAAACACACACAAAAAAAAATTGCACTTGTTATGAGAGGCTTGTTGTCTTAACGAATGTCAGGTTGTCACAATAGTTCTTGCGCTTGGATCAACTCTTCAATGGCTTCTCCGTTATTCTTCTGAAAATGTTTAAGGAATCTCCTTTCCTTTGTCGAAGAAATTCTTGCAAAGCCTTCCTTCACCAGAATGTTCAACAATTCTGGGATTCTTCAACACGTTCAACCATGTTGTTCCTGTGCATGCTCACACTAGCTCGATGCACTCCTAGCAGAGTGTTTCAGAGTGTTCAGTAACTATGAACTCTACTTCTCCCCACTCAGTCATTCTTTCGAAGGAAATTAACTGCCTTGAAGTTTCTCCCTGGGTCTGTAAATTAATCTTGCGTGCCCTCCTAGCATCTTCTATTCTGACTCCACTAAGTTCAGATACACACTCCTTGCGTCAGCTCACAAAGTTTCCCCACTCTGTCGCACACTCCTTACACTTAGCCTAGAGAACCAGACTTAACTCAACAAACTCTCAGATAGGAAATTGTATCTCTATCCCTATAGATGATTTATAACATTCATCTACGATTCAAATTCATGCAAATGACATTCAAAACACAACATCCATTGAACAGAAATGTAAAATAGGAAAAACTATCATTTTCTATTAATGGTGGAATATCAAATTACAATGGTGGAGTCCGAGCTACAACTGAGTCTTGGCTCTCTGTGTTCCTCTCCCTGGATAACTCTATCTTAGCTAACCTCTTATCATCTAACCTCTACTTTGCAACAAATTCAAAGATTTATACAAGAGGGTCTCTATGAGCTTCCCTCGCAAGATTAAACTAGTGGTGTCAAATCACCATTTAAAATACCTATCTAATGGACAGATTACAATGATGGAAATGTGATCCAAATTGGATACAGATCCCTTCTGCCATCATGCTATTAATGACGACCTTATCTCTAGCTTGTGTGAAAGAATGATTTGGCTTTTCCATCTTTTATTCAATTAATGCCCGGATCACGCCTTGGATTCTCGAGGCAAAAATGAGATGACAACGCCTCTCCTTCCTTGAATGTGCACCATGTGTGTAAATGAGATGGCACATGCTGAGGTGGAGCGATGCTCCTGCATCATACTCCACATCAGAAAAAATCATGATCTTCTTCTCATGAGCTTTCCAACGTGTCTGAAGTTCTCTTGGATCCCAAACCTTCTCCTGGAGCTGTCTCTTGGCTCCTCCACTTCGCTACTTCTACTCCTGCATCATCCTCATTGCTCGTGTAGGATTCATTTCATTCATCTTCCTCTTGCCAACCCTTTCTTCTGCCATTCTAACATCAACTTCCTTATCTCCTCGGTCACCTTGTCTAGTTGCACCACTGGGTGGTTCTTCTGTTTCAGAATAGCTCAGTGCACTCCCTCCTTGTCCATGGGTGAATCACACTGAATTCCCAAGACATCTTCTTCCTTTGTGGCCTTATCTTGCCACTTTTCTGCAATCTGGAATCCGACAGACTCCTCATCATTGAACTACTTCTCAGCTACCACTTCTCCTAAGATATTCTCTCCTACCAGTCCTTTGATTGTTCCCATTTCAACTTCCTCCAGCTGTGACTCGTGATGGTGTATCTCCTTCGAAATCGTATTTCTCGAAAGCCACCTTATGGTTCCATATTTCCCAACCAATCCTCTAGTGCCTCTAACTCTAATTCCCACTGAGTGAATAACTCAATTGGGTGTTCTCCTTCTGTTGGGACAAACATCAGTATTTGTTTTTTTTCCTCCATGAAAATATATGTTGGCTGCCTTTCTGTCGCATATGCAATATCTGTGCTAGCCTCTCCTCAGCCGCTTGGTAGGAATATCTCAACTCCTCCAATGATCTGAATGCTCCTATGATCCTCCTCCTCTATGACAGAATTTTGTAGCTTCTCATGATCTTCATTCACACGACTCATAGTTCTGTGAGAATATCCATCTGAGTGAGGTCTCTCTCCTGTCTCCTCTTCATCTATCAATGAAATCTCAGTTGAGGTCATATCTTCTCCCTTGCCCACCTAGAAATATAGGATGTCTCCTCTGCACACCTAGTAGGTTACGAGATCCACTGATCCCTTCTCATTTCCAATCTAGCAACCTATGAGACTCTTGGTAGATATCTTTCCCTTATAACTAAGGTCTTGAGCATGCCTAAACCACTTTTTTAACACCTGTTGTCGCCTTCTAGTCAACAACTTCTGAACAATCCATTTAGTTGTTCTCTTCAAAGGGAATTTGTACCTCCAGTGTACCTTTGACTCTTTTTGCATCTTGAATGCAAGCTTCTCCATCTATGCTCGGATTTCATTGAGCTCCTTGTCCATACTGCCTTGCTCCTCTGCGAATGGACTGCTCCTTGGCCCTGCTCATGACCTTCAATGGCCATCTTTCTTTGCCTACAACCCACCTGGCTACTTACCATCTATTGCACACCTTGCAACAACTCGAACAGAGCATTGCAGCCTATCTCCCAGGCTCACATAAATCAATTCTTCATCCACTCCTTCGTCTCCTTGTTCACCTGTTGTCTACAGGAGAAATCAAGCTCTGATACCACTACTGGTGATAGCCACCCCTTTCTCTCCTGTCAAAGAGGGGCCACTGTGACCTCTTGGTCTAGGATTGTTCAAGTCATCGAACCAAATGGTTCATCGGGTTCCTGATGGAACCGATTTAACTTGACACAATCCTTTTTCCCTTATTGACATCCACTATAGGACACCTACGGACCATATCCTTACACTTTTAACTCTTATGCCAATAGGCGCTAAGTCTCAGTGCTAGGATTTCTCCATGATATGACCATGGACTAAGAATGTGGGTCAAATCCCTTTGTGATCCCGCGCTTTAGGAATTTTTTCGAATTTTCTCCTCCTTTCCCAATTTCTCGTATTGGTGAATTCTTCGGGACCAGATCTATGGTCCACATTCCTTCCGCGATCAACGACTATGATAACTTCGCAAGTTTGGACCTCATGAGTCTTCTCTCGTCTTGACCATGCTTTTCTCGACTTGTGAATCGACGAAATGTCGATCCCGCTCCACGTGCCCTCCTCGATGGATGACCAAGATTTATTTGGCTCTTAGCTCCTCGTGACTTCCTTTTGTATCTTCTCCGAAGGATTCTTCCTCCGAAATGCACGGATCTCTGCCACCTGCCCTTCCATATCCAAAGGTATGGGTTCAAATCGCTCTTTGCGACCTCACGAAGACCCTTGTTTTCTCTCGACAAACCTTCTGAAGTTCCTGCTCCCAAACTTCTTGATCTTCTGCCACCTATCTTCTCCTCGATGATGGATGACTTCTTCATCTTCGAGACCTCGACAATTCCTCGATTATCTTGCACACTTAGCGTAAACTCACCTTTCAAGACTTAGAATATTCCCGAAACTCCTGTTTTCACTCCTTGAAGAAATTTGTGCAACTCTCCTACGACTTTGCTCGACTTGAATCTCTTTTCCTTTGTCGAAGCACCTCTTGCAAAGGCTTCCTTCACCAGAATGTTCAACAATTATGGGATTCTTCAAAACTGTCAACCGTGTTGTTCCTGTGCATGCTCACACTAGCTCAATGCCCTCTTCACAGAGTGTTTGAGAGTGTTCAATAAATTTGAACTGTGCTTCTCCCCACACAGTCTTTCTTTCCAAGGAACTTAACCACCTTGAAATTTCTCCCTGATTCTCTAAATTAATCTAGCATGCCCTCCAAGAAGATTCTATTTTGACTCCACAAAGTTCAGATACGCACTCCTTGCATCGGCTCACAGAGTTTCCCTACTCTGTCGCACACTCCTTGCACTTAGCTTAGAGAACCAGACTTAACTCAACACACTCTCAGATAGGAAACTATATCTCTGTCCCTGTAGACTATTTCTAACATTTATCTACGATTCAAATGCATGCAAGTAACATTAAAAAAAAAACATCCATTGAACATGAACTTAAAACAAGAAAAAATGTAATTTTCTATTAATGGTGGAATGTCAAATTACAATGGTGGAGTTTGAGCTACAACTAAGTCTTGGCTCTCTATGTTTCTCTCCCTGGATAACTCTATCTTAGCTAACCCCTTATCATCTAACCTCTACTTTGAAACAAATTCAAAAATTTATACAAGAGGGGCTCTATGAGCTTCCCTCGCAAGCTTAAACTAGTGATGTCAAATCACAAATTAAAACACCTATCTAATGGACATATTACAATGATGGAAATCTTCTCCAAAACGGATACAGATCCCTTCTTACATCAGCCTATTAATGGCGACCTTATCTGCATCTTGTGCAAAAGCACGATTTGGATTTTCCATCTTGTCTTCAATTAATGTCTGGATCACGCCTTGGATTCTTGAGGCAAAAATCAGATGATGTCGCCTCTCCTTCCTTTAATGCGCACCATGCATATAAATGAGCTAGAGTGTGCTGAGCTGGAGCGATGATCTTGCATCATATATAAACTATACTTATCCATTAATTTTCAAGGCATAATAAAATAATCTACCATGATTGACGATCATTAAAGAAATCACTCAAGAACTAAACTATAACATTGTAATATACACAAGTGCAATGAATTAAATACAATAATTAAATCATCGAGTAACAAATAATACATGCACAGCTTGGAACTCAAAATTTACAAGAGGTCCTCGTCATACACAAATAAATTTATTTACGCAAAAGCAATGGCGTCTAAATGAACTACTTTTATCCCTCAAATGGACAATTACTCTTATGAATTCACATGATAAAACTAAATACCCATAAATGGAGTAAGGTTCTCTTCAGCAAGTTACACCGTTTTGCTACCCAGATAAGATGTCCTAATATAATTCTCTACGATGCTTGTGTAGTGAAGCAAAGGGCACACTTGAATTCGCCCTTCTTCGGAGTTGTGCAGCTTTTAAGAATACTAAATGCGCAAGCCGCACTATGTATACCAACAATATTACAACTCTAAAAGGAATCCTTATCAAATTATTAGAATGAAAGTTCTATTCTATTTACTAATTAATACATCGGAATTTGGGAAGCAACCCTAATCTTGTGTTATAATTTATCCAGTACAGGAGACTATGACATCATTCTCATATAATTCAGGTTATGTGGTAATCTTAAGATCACCAATCATAGCTTTATCCATGGAATACAAAAATGTGTTTCTCTCGTTATCACTTATTTACTTTATTAAGATTGACCTGTATCTTAGTTTTAGAAAGGATGCTGACTAAAACGTAAAAATAAGTTATTGCTATCATAGTTCCTCGTCCGTAAAATTTGTCAATCTGTGAGCGACTGTGAGAAGCCATAGAAAAGGAAACTCAAGATTCGGCTTCCAGTTTTTTACGCCACAGAGAAGCGAGAATATCCTTGAAGGAGTTTTGAGTGCCATGGCAAATGCTGTCAGTTGTTAAAGGATTGGCAAGAGGCCACGGAAATTCGCCGACACTCAATTAAGGGAATTCGTGATGGGGATCATCATTAAGATTTTGCACAACCCAATTGAAATTGCTGGTAATCATTAAAGGAATTTTCGTGATTGAAGGGAACACTGAATTAAAGATTATGCAGATCCCAATCTCCACGAAAAAAATATCTGTGCGAACTTCTTCCAGTATGAGGTAAACCAAGAAAACTGAGAAGTATTTTCTTAGCCGCTAGTGGGCCATCTGAAGTGGGCATCAATCAGAATTTTTCTTCCGTTGCCTGATTGGAAAAAGGAGGAAAAAAAATCGTTGAGGACGAGCTAACGCTGACTCCGTTGAGTCTCCCCGCGTCAAGAACATCTTCTCCAGAAACTTCGTTAATCTCTCTTCGAAAGGGAGACTTCTACCCAGATCATGGAGTTGTGTTAAGTTTAGAGGGTGTGTTTATTGTTTTGAGGTTCAGGGTTGAGGTAGCCTTCCTTGTAAGGAGTGAATCAGGACGAAAAGTATTCATCGGAGTCGTCTGAGAGGAGGGATGTTGCCATTATTATACCTGGCGCCCAATGGAGTGAGACCTTAGTAGATCCCATCAACTCAACCCACGTATGGTGCGCGTAATAGTGACAAATGCACTCAAATTCGGTGAAGTTTAGATTGATTTAACCGGGGGATTATACTTAAATAACCTTTCCCATGTACAACTCTAACTCTATATTTATTTTCTTTTATATATATATATATATTTGTCTTCTTCTTCTGCACACAGTTGAGGCATTCTTTCTTAAGTTTTAGATACTGAGATCTGAAAAGATTACTATCCTTAACCTTGGAAAAATCAATCAACAATAAGAAGTTGAACAATTACCTAAAAGACCTATTCGTTAACTTTAATTCAATCATTTAGTCCTAAAAATATTCATTTTATACGTTCAAGATCTTATGTGCAAGAATAAACATATGTAATTACCATACCTAAATTACCCATTTCTTTTACCATTCAATTTCAGACGATACAATATTCACCCATCAACAATTATAGGAAATGTAAGATTTGCAGAAATTCCCATATTATTACAAGGACCATGCGTCATTGACCTCTTAGTAAACAAATTCATTTCCTATGGATATCAAGCAATAACCAAAATAAAATACAGTAATATGACGACGAAGAAATCAAATACTTTCCTTGACATTGGCGCTCCGTCCGGCTCCCGCTCGCTAATCTATAAGACTTCACCAGTACCTCCTAGCCAACACTATGGGTAGTCTTCTTCCCCCTTAACTCGCCGATCCACAAAGGGGCCACACACACACACAACCAAAAATCCTCTAGCTCCCATCTTGGCTCACAAGGTAAAGCCACCACTCTCTCTCCCAAGCTCGGTATCCCAACTCTCACAAGTAAAAACAGTCAAAAATTCTGTAGCATAACTTTAGCCCTCACCAGTGTCATCCCTTTCTCATTGCTAGCGGGAAAATCCCCCCTTTAATTATAGCATGGTTTAAGATATAGACAGAGAGAATGACCGTCTAAAAGTCAATATATTTTCTACTCTATCCCAAACATACCAAAAAAAATGAAAATAAATAAATAAGAGAGAAGATCGGTAACTGTACCTTTTATCCCACGTATGGTGATGATCTCCTCAAGCTCTGTAGTTCCAAAGAATGCAAGTCTCCTCCCAAGGTTGACCTGCATCCAAAAATAGACAAACAAGGACTACAAGCATGTTATTTCTATTCATGAGTTAGGGTTAGATATCAAATGATATGTATAAATCAAATAAAATACAAAAAACATCATTATTTGGGACATGTAAAAGAGATTATTTTATTCATCAAACAAAGAATGAAACTTACAATCCATGTCGACCATCGTTCCACAAACGTGGTCTGGGATCCTCTTTACAATGCTCCAAGTGCACCTTCAATAGGCTTCTTTTGTCAATCTTCTGATCACCTCAAGGGAAGGGAATGGATTGAATGGAGGAAGAAGGGGCTGAAGAGGGAAAACTAAGGAAGTATCTCACAAAAGGTAGCAAAAGATTGGGCAAGGAAGGGAAGTGAAATTGGCTAGAGTTTCCTTGTTCTTATGCTTTTTGTTGAAAGAAGACCCCAACACCTCATTTTATATGACAAAATGATGGTTATTAGGTTGGGGGACGTGCTATAGCAAGTGAATTTGTTGGAAAACCTCCAATAGCCCGTGAATTTCACCGAATTCCTTACAACTTTTTAATTTTTACAACTTTTGGAGGTATACACAAGCTGTATATTGTGTAGCAAGCGTATGTACGTAGTATGTAGTGGTGTAGGGTGCATATGTGCTCTAAAAAATGGTTTTTTAAGAAGAGTTACTCAACAATGCTTTGGAAAAAATATGCAAGTAAGAGGGCCAAGGACATGTATGAATGAAAAGAGAATTTTAGGGATAGAGTAGATGCCCCCTAATCAATGAGGTCGGAATAACAACTGATGGCTAAAATACATTACAACATCTTCGCCAATGCACAAAATAGAGTGAGCCCATGACCAGAGTTCGGGAGGTGCCATCTGCAAAACCACAATTTTCTCTCTAAGGTGGCCATATCCATGCTCAGGATAAACTGAATCATGGTTTCCAATCAATACATTGCAGATCCATGTCATATAACTATACAAAGTGTAGTCGCGAGCAATACACAATAGATCTACATCTCAAATTCAATCAAAGATATACAAGTATAGTATTCATGTTCAAGAAGCTAGTGACACATGTGGTTGGAGATGAGGTGTTCATAGATCAATCAACAAATTCAAGATCTTCAAAACTCAAGTAGGAGTACAATGGGAGTGCATAACTCACTACCCTCAGGTATTCAACAACTCGTCGGGAAAAGACATGAGGATCTCGACAATTAGGTAGAGAACTTCATCGATTTTGAATCTGGACTTGACTGGACTCTCGGGGTGGTGGACTCATGAAAGTCAAGAGACAAACTGTATAAAGTTTGATTCAGGTTGAGTGAAACTTCCCTTGTACAAAAGAAAAAATTATGATGAGACTCAGGTAGCATGACATTGACATAAGTTTGTGATGCAAGAGGCAACACAAAAGCTACATCTATTTAGAAGAGTAAACAAACAGAAGAGGACACACCTCTATGTAGAGAGAAAAACTTCCTAAGTTCATACTATATCCCAATGCTTGACGAACAAACGAAAGGATGTGCTTTGTCCAAGGGAGACTCTCTTCACTACCGAAAAAAGAATGACTATTTCCCGTCCCCTCTTTTTGGAATATTTGATTTTTTTTCTTTTTCGTTTTTTTAAGAGATTGAAAAAGAATAAAATAATGTTACGTTACAAAGGAGGAATGAGTGTCACAAGAAAGCATACTAGTTCCATGTGCATGGAACATACTAATTCTCAGAGCAAAGAGACATGTGTAAGAAAAGGACGCTTGGGGAAAATTCCTCCATGGGTCAAGGTGTCAGGTCGCAGAGGCGAGAAGTGATACAAGGCTTGTGTATAAGGAATGATTCAAAGGCATAATTGAGAGCAACATGGAGCCCACATTAGGCCAAATACGCAAAGATGAGACCCACAAATGTGATTAAAAAATACACAACGAGATCCCTTCTATGTAATTTTTACGAGCCCAGAGAAGATAAGCTCGATATTTTTTTGCATTTAGAGAGTCTGAAAAAACAAAAAATGAACACTCCAGGGAGTACTTTTTTCAGAGATATTCTTGTTGGTTTTAAAAGGGTTAAAATTTCACTGAAAATACGTCTATTCAAAACCATTTTAATGAGTGAGACAAAGTCAAGATCTCTAGACAATCTTTTCAATTTTAAGGAGTATGAAAAGAGATTAACTATGGACTCACATCATTTTTTTGAGTTTAGTCTCCTTAGCCTGAAAAAGTATAAAAGTAACCGAGGATAACTCTCCCGGCGAGACGAATATCCCGAGGCGTACCTTTTTCCACTATAATCTACAGGCTGGAAAAAGGGTTAAACTCATGCCAGTAAATGTTCTTCTGGACCAATTTAACGAGTGTGAAGGAACAAGGTCACTCGACGATATTTTCAATTTTAGGGAATCTAAAAATAGTTTAACTATCGACTCTATGNATAATCTACAGGCTGGAAAAAGGGTTAAACTCATGCCAGTAAATGTTCTTCTGGACCAATTTAACGAGTGTGAAGGAACAAGGTCACTCGACGATATTTTCAATTTTAGGGAATCTAAAAATAGTTTAACTATCGACTCTATGCGGGTTCATTTTTTGTAAGTAATGGCTAAGTCCCGAAAAGGGTGATAAACCAAAACCAAAGAGAATGTTTCTTTTTATAAGATTTAGTCCCTCATGCTCGAAAAAGGGTTAAACTTACGCCTGAGACTACTCTTCTAGGGAAGTGAAGCTCCTAGAGAATACCTTTATTAGTAAAATTTTCCACCTAGACCAAAAAATGGCTAAACTACTGCCATACATATGTGCCTTTAAATTTGATTTTGGCGAGCGTGAAGGAAAACAAGATCGCTTAGTAATCTTTTCATTTTTAGAGAGTCTGAAAAGGGCCTAAAGAAGACTTTAGGGAGATAGTTTTTTTATTTAATCTAGACAATATCAAAAAGAATTAATATAGTCTTGTTGGATGTTTCTTTCGAATTTTAAAGCGAGCTTGAAACACAACAAAGTGTGCTCATTTGAGAGTCTCGAGGGTAAGGCCAAGAATGAGGGGGCATCAAACAAATAAGGATTTATTTTGTAATCATGATAGAATGAACAAGGACTCTCAAGCCTGTAGTTATTACTGATAACATGGATTCCAAAATACAACAAGGATCTACCTAGGGAATCCATTTAAAGGTAGGATATACCACCTAATTATGACACTCTTAGATAAACAATGAAGGTTTTGTGTCGCACTTCGGTGGGTCTGATCCTATGGAAAAGAGAAAACGAAAACAAGATATAGAAAGTGGAAATGAAATCCTACCTTATATGCAAAAAGTTGGAAAAAATGACTTTTACCAAAGGATACCCAAAAAGTGACCCATCCCCAAAATTACCAAACCAAAAAAAAGAGTACCAGAACAACCAATAAGAAACTCAGAAGTGGAATCAAGTGATCGCCAGGCCAGGAAAGAAAAACACAAAGGGAGTCAAAAATGCCACAAAGGGCCAAAAAAGTCTATAAATAGAATTTGACAGCTCATTTTTACCATTGCAATTTGAAAATCAACCAAAAGGTGAAAATAACCCTTTTCTAAAAGAGTAGATTACGAGAGCTTCAATGGAAGAAATGACGTTATGCTTCGACCAAGTAAGTACAAATCACTCCCTCTTGCAATTCAATTCATATTTTATGCTTTAATTTTAGGTTTTGAGGGGGCACACTCTTGTAAAAAGAGTGTCCCTATGTGTATGCAGGATGTCCAAGGCCAGCTCGCGTATGTATTCCAGCAGGAAACCACCATCCCCCGTACATATGCGACTATGTACAAAAAAACCTACGTACACCTTGGAAGACTTTGAAAAAAAAAATCAAGTATTGACTCGCCTTTTCTTTTCCATGAAACAAGATATATGTTCACTTGAGGGAGAGGGGGCATGAGGATATTGATATTTTATTCGAAGAAGACCCTGTAGCCATTGCCACACTAAAAAAGTGTTGGCTATGGAAGTTCTTCCAGTGTCCATTCATGAGGGCACAACCTAGGCTTCTAAATGCTCTTGTGGACAATTGGCATCCTGATGCAAAGTATTTTATGCTAGAGGGTCAATCATTGACCCCAACTACAAAGGATATAGACTTCTTGACTGGCCTCTCTAGGAGAGGGGAACTAATTAACTTAAGGATGTTTCATCCAGGGCCTTTCAACATCGAGGATTACATTCAGATGTACTGTGAGGCTGACATTGAGAAGGTAGGTTCTTAGGTGCCAATCCACAAGATCACCATCCTATCTCTATGTGTGATATTAATCTTGATTTGGTGGATTATTGGATCCACAACCATTCACCAGGCCTCTAGGGCACACATGCATTGTGCCATTTAGTATTTGGAGGCCAACATTTTTTACTAGAGTACGACCATATTGATATGCATGAGGAGACAACTTATAGAGTGTCATTGGTGTACTAACAACAACTTTGGGTTCGATACCATTTTTTTCTCCTTCTTTTAGAGGGTTCCTAGTCTTAGTCCTAGAGAAACTATACAGGGGCATGTATCCTCCTTCCCAGCAGTGACTAGGTGGGAAGCATTGTTGCCTCGACAAGGTGGAGGGAGGACCAAAGAGTCCTTCGATGAAAAACTCTTTGACAGGTGGGCACGACAAATCCTGGTGATCGAGGATTACCCATATGTCGAGATCAACTTATCCAAAGACTTGGACATTCCTATGCCTCTCAATGAGGAGCGAGGTGAGATTCGTAACATAATTTTTATATTTTATTTAATTTTTTATTTTTTTATATATATCCTTTTTATGTGTGTATAGAGTACTAACTTGTGTATGTTTTATGTAGAGATGTGTGACTTGTGTGACTGGAAGACTTCACTAGGAATCAAAAATGTCCTCAACCTGAGGCAGGACCAACAACAAATAGAGGACCAACAACTGCAAGGGGACCCCCAGCTGGAGAGGCTGATAGAGTTCTACGATGAGTGGAGTCCAACCTCACTGCGCTCACTCATGTTGTATCTATGGCCTAGATCGAGGATATCCCACCTTCTATGCAGCCTCATGTAGTAGGGGTGCCTTGGACTTGGGTCTAGTTATTCTGGCATTTGGCCAACGCCATTTTACACTCTAGTAGGGGAAATAGGCCCCATACTTAGATAGCATAGACAGTTGATGTGTTGAGGGAACTTTTTGTATATGTATTTTTTGACGGCATAAGTCCAACAATGTATACTGAACACTTTCGAGGTGTTCATGCCCACCTATGTACTTATGACATTATTTTTGGATATATATATATATA
>SNQJ01S0115886.1:30799-45948 GCA_010110895.2 Picea sitchensis | reverse complement strand
CCTAAATCAACTAGATGGCATTGGTACAACCGTGCGGAATTTTAAAAACCCTAGGAACTAGCATGTGGACATTGTGGTCCGTTACTATCCTTTTATCTCCCTATGTGTGAGCTAATCTAAGAAAGCTTTGAAACTAGTCCTAGATTGAGCATGTGGGCATGTGTGGGCCCGTTACAAACTTTTAACTTTCCTAGTTTTCTGAGCTAAGAAAGCAAAATTCAAAACACTATTTCTAACTTTGACATGTGGGCATGTATTGGACCCTTTACGAGAAATGTGTTTGAAAAAATGCAACTAAGAGGGGTCTCAACAAAGAGCCTTTGTCCTCTCCTAATTTGTTTGAAATTTCGTTTAAGGGAGGTGAGATCAATTTCTCAATCCTTTTCTGATTCTCTAGTTCGCATAATGTCCCAAGAGAAGAGCATACTTTGGATTGTTTACTTTTGACTTCTAGTCCTACAATGTGAGTTTTTAGATGTGTTTATTACGATTGATGTTATAACTTAGATAAACCAAAGCAAGCAAAATAAAGGACAATGAATTTTATCCTCCTATGTGTCTAGGTTTGCTAGATGGTCCCCTTTATAAGTTGAGGGGCTAAGCTAGTGCAGTATTCAGAGCTTACACATTATGTGATCTAATCTAAGCTTTGAAACTAACCTAGATTGAGCATGTGGGCATGTGTAGACCCTTACAAACTTTTAACCTCCCAGTTTCGAATCCAAGAGCAAAACACTATTTCTAGTTTTTAATATGTGGGTAATGTATTGGACCCTTTACAAGAAATGTGTTTGAAAATGCAACTAAGAGGGGTCTCCAACAAAGAGCCTTTGTCCTCTCCTAATTTGTTTGAAATTTGGCCAGTGAGGTGAGATCAATTTCAATCCTTTTCTGATTCTCTAGTCTGCATAATGTCCCAGAAGAGCATACTTTGATTGTTTAGTTTTATTCTAGTCCCAAAATGTGAGTGCCTTTAGATGTGTTAATTAAGATTGGATGTTATAACTTAGATAAACCAAAGCAAGCAAAATAAAGGACAATGAATTTTATCCCTCCCATGTGTCTAGGTTTTGTTAGATGGCTTTTATAAGTTGAGGGCTAAGCTTAGTGTGTAGTATTCAGAGCTACACACAGTTGCTGCCACCTCCACCTGTAATCCGGAAGTGAGTTTCCGGACATCAAAAGCTTTTACAATGCAGATTTTTGAATCAAATGCGCGTGTCACTCTGTGGACAGGTACTTATGTGCACCTGTGTGGTATCGGACCCGTGCGCATGTGTCAAAGAGTTCGGGAAAAATTCCGGATCGATTTCTCCTGGCTTCATAGAATGGTTGGAAGAATAGGTCGGTTGAGGCTGCATTTGAACCTGTAAGGGAATTAAATCAACAGGGAAAGCAAATGAAGCCCAATTGAAGGAGGAATTTATACCTTTTCCCAGTATGGTCGCCAATCTATTTGCACTTTTTGCTCATGTGTGAGTTAAAAGTGAGTGCATACATGTTTAGTTTCAAGTAGTCATGACAAATGATGTACAGGTTAGAAGAAAACAATAGAGCTATTAACAAGAATTAAATAAAACTAAATACAAACATGAGTATAAAATAAAAGCAATGAAAGGGACTAATGTCACCACAGATAGTTGATCTCATTAGGTGAAATCCAGTACAAGGGGACTATGAGTCCTTCCTTTCTCCAATGGAAGGCTCTTGAGGCCTCAAAGCTTGCTCTCCTTACAAATGAAAAGTGAAAAATATGAGTGAAAGAACTCAAAGCTTCCACTCTAATGAGAGATGGAAAGCATATGAAACGGTGTTGATAATGACTATTGCTAAAGAGGGAGCCTCTAACAATCCCAACAAAGATAACATTACAATGAATTCCTGAAGAAATGATGGTCATCCATTTCTTTATATGCCCATCTTTTGAAGCTATTGTGTAACCCTCAATGTGAAAAGGCTCTTTAGGGCACCTCTTAGGTTCGGAATTTCCGTAGATTGAGTTCGGATTTGATGTCAAATCAATTTGGGAGCCCATCCAATAGTGGTTGGGATTTCATAAATGCGCCGCTTAGTAAAAGCATCGGTTTTGCACTTACCGTGTATATGCTCAAGTATACTATGTATGTATGCATGCTTTGTTTTTCATGGGCTGACGCATTCTTGGTGAATTTTTAGCCAATTTTGTATAGTTTTGGCCCTTTGTTGTGCTGTGGAATTAACTCTGCCAAAGTGAATGCACGACCTTTTCTCAGGTCAGACATGGAGTTCACTGCATGATCTAAATGCTGATAACATCCAATGATGAATTAGTTCTCATCGACCCTTCCTATAGCCTAAACCCAACCATGCTAAAACCCTAATTCACCGTTGACTTCCAAACCCTAAATCACCATGAAACCCTAACTAACGTTGACTTCTATTTTAGCTCATAATTACTTAAAAGTGCTTTTAACCCTTTTTAGCTCAATGCCATCAATATAACACCTATGATTGGAGGGACCTCTAGTAACCCTTTTTACTCCTCTTATCTCCGCTATAGTCTATCAGAAGCATGATGGGGACCATTAAGCCTCCTCCATCTCTATTTAAAAGGGGAATGGCTATGTCCCTTTCCAAATTGCTTGTCCTCAAGAAATACCCATCCAGGGTGTTACAACACCCGCCATTTCCCAAGTAGCGTCCTCTACTATAATCCCTCTCCATCTGATCAAACACCCCCTGATGACCCTACTCCTCAAATTCCACTCCCAAAACTCCAGTACCTCCTAAACCAACTCCAATTGTCCCTCCTCATCCAAATCCAGGGAAGCTCCTAAGATTCTGAATGAATTGTCCCAATTTCCTTGAGGCAAGACACTGGAACATCGCTATGAATATTGTCTCCTGAGCTTTCCCAGTCAGAACCCTTTCCTATCTCTGGCAGAAGGATCCCTCGTATCTGACCATAAAATATATTTGAGCTTCTTTGGCCCTGCACTCTTCACTATATATATGAATGTTTTAGGTTTGAAGTCCTCAAGAAACCAAATCTCAACCTCCAAAGTTACCATGCTTCTATCCGTAGTTCACCACTTATCTTCTGGCCGGGCTTTTAAGGCCATCCAGGTTTTCAATAACTTAAGAATTCCAATCCTCTGGGGATCTAATCCTTGGCCTTTGGAGCTCTTCTCTCCCTGAAGATCAAGTCTAACAAAGTGGGAGAATCATATTTGTACAATTCTCTAAAGGGTGTCATACCAATGGACATGTGGAAGGTGGTGTTGTAGCAATGTTCTCCTAAATGTAACCACTTTACCCAATGCCTCCTGTCCTATATAGTTTCTCAAATACCCTTCAACCTACTTGTTGGAAATCTCTGGCCTTTCTCCCATCTATCTTATGGGTAGGTTAGTGCTAGGTGTCAACTCTCATTCCCACTCAACCTAAACAACTCTCTCCAAAATGTCCTATGAACCGGGATCAGTCCTCACACCGAATGGCGTCCCTTTCAGTCCTGGCAAGTCTCACTACCTCCCTGAAGAAAAGATAAGCACCCAATGGCTTGTACCCTTCAAGATGGCATGTAGCTGAGAAACTTGGTCAACTGTAGGACCACTAAGATAGATACAATCCTTACCCTCAATCTGTAGACCTCATGTGATGAAGTCTATAGATATACTCTCCCATTTCTTCGCTGGAATGGGGAGTGGCTGAAGAAGACCTGCTGGAAGAGAATGATCTGACTTGTTCTACTGGAAAGTCACACACTCAATGACATGTCTCATAAATTCTTGTTTGAGGCCCTTCCATGAGAACCTCTCTCTCGATTCATTCAGGAATGGAAAAATCATGGACCTCAGAGGTGAATCATGAACTGTGACGAGGATATTCTTCTTAAGCCCTAAACCTGGAACCAAGTAGACTATATCCTTGTAAAATATGACATCATCAATGAGCCCACGCCCACCGCTGCATCTCCATACACTCACCCCAATGCCTAACCTTTCTGGAATATTCCACCATCAAGTGGGATTTTGAATCACTGGAATCACTGCATATCATGCCGATGTTCTGATAGTGTAACATATTCACAATGTTCTTCCTTAATATACTCCCCTGGCACAAAGTCAAATCTCTGCATCTTTCTGCCACCCATTTATGTTGGAATTTCATTATCCTCTCGCCAAGGAAATACTTCAAACTGCTGTGATCAGTCTTGACCACGAATATGTTGCCCACCAACATGCTTGAACTTGGTCAATGAATGCATGATTGCCAACATTTCCTGTCGTAAAATGGAGTAAAACATCTCGCTTTGACTAAGCTTCCGCTCTTTCAAATATAATGGGGTATCTCCTTGCATCAAAATCAGACGCATCCCTTCACCATGTCACATCAGTACAAAATGGCAAGGTGAACTGTAGTGCCAACATCATGGAAAAGTCTCTGACCAGTTTCATGTGATCAAAAGTTTCAGATTTCTACCATTATATGAATGCTCCATGTTTGTGTTTCTTCCATGGGTTCAAGATGAGAAACCCTAGATGAACCGCTTATAATAGTTTGCAATGCTCAAGAAGTCTTCAATTTGCTGCTCCTAAGTATTGGCTGTCCAGAATGTATTCTGATATTTCTCTTGTGCAATATGTACCCTGGCAAAATGATGTGGCCTGGCAGCAACCTTTTCACCTAACTTGCACTTTGGAATCTTCGGGCATAGAATACTCATGCCCATGGATGCTCAATACTCCCATCTAGGTGCCCTGACATGCTCAGCCATCACCAAAATTATAATTCAAGATGTCATCAATAAAACCAGAGACTAATTCTTAACTAATCCTTGAATATATGTTTCATGCAAGACTAGAATGTATCAAGAGCGTTGGTTAGCCCAAATGGTATAAATCCGTAGAACTGGTGTCCAAATGAGTACCAAATGTCAGTTTCTAGTGTCTTGTTCTCGAATGTCATAGGCGGGATGATATCCAGAGTTTAGATCAATTTTTAGAAGAAAATCGCCTCATGCAGCCATCCATCAACTCCACCAGCTGTGGGATAGGATACCAGTTCTAGATGGTTTTCTTGTTCAAGGTTTGGTAATCACGTAATATCCTCATGGTTCCATCCTGGTTCAATCTATAAGATTAAACAAGAAGTAAAATGTAGTTGTTTCTCGTTTGATGTGTCCCAACAATTCCCTGGATTTCTCTATATCATCCTTGAACTTCCTAGGATGACGATAGGGGGGGGTGATTATGGGTTTGGACCCCTCCTCCAATTCAATGGTTTTCTCAAACCCCTTGTCAGGTGGTGTCCTTGGTGGAATTTCCTCAAAGACCCGTTGGATGTCATCCCAATAAATTTTTGATCTATGTATGGTATTGTTGTCAATCTTAGAATCCTTTCCTGAGTAGTGATCAAGCATTATGAGGCAAATACCTTCCCATGTCTAAATATCCTCTCCATCCTCTTGTTGAATCCTCCGGGAGCTCTGCCTAATATACCTCTTAGAAATTAACCTTTCTTCCCATCCCGATCTCCAATCCTATCAAGGTTTGTAGTTGGTAGTGATTTTTCTTAGGGTAATCATCCACTCAACTCCTAACACCACATCTATGCCTGATAGGTCAACCACATAAAATGTGTCTCTCACCATGTAGTTTCCTAACTTCATCTAAGTTTGGAACTCTATCTAGACACCCACCTGTGGCCATGCCCAACATCAAACCTCTCAAACTCCCATGTCTAAAGTGCCCATATCGACATGCTAGTGAAGTGCCGATGAAGTTGTGGGTGGCCCCACCCATCTACCACAGGACACGTTCTCTAAATAACCTCCTCTAATACAGAGGGTAATTACACCGGGAAACCAGCAAAGGGTCACTATGACTCCTCCCTTTGCTAGTTTACTCCTGTTAGCTTGTTCTGGCGTTTGTGGGACTACTGGAGGGTGGGATCCTACCAGTGTTGGTGGTCTAAGGGGAGGTTTCTCCTCTGTTGGTTCTGACTCCTCTAAACTAGTGGATCCACTGCCCTTATCCTCCTCCTCATTCACTTATTTGTTTTCTACCAATATAATGAATCTATCCCTTTTCCCATGCACCTGTGGCTTGGAACCCAAGGATCTCTACAAGAATGGCACAACTCTTCCTCATAAGCTCCTCCTAGTCTCATCATCCAACTTCTCCTTTCCTTACATCTCCTAAATGGTTTCCTATCTCACCTCTCGGTTTGAGTTTTAGTCTGCACTGAAATTTCCGGGATATTGAGTGCGTAAGGGATGGACATTACAGTGGAGGCATGTGTATTCCTTCACCCATTCTCTCAAAGGCTCTTTGAGTCCCTCTGTGAATAACATAATCAACATGGGCTCTGAGATATATCACTCACCATATGGATACCTATTCCACAGGATGAACCGTTGTGCCAGCTTTTTCTCAACTAGGGCTAGATCCTCTAAGTGTATTCCGATCCTTTTATGTCAAAACCCCATCCAGAACTCTATCTGTAAACTCCTATAGTGATGTGGATCAGGATCTAATTCCTCACTGGCCCATGATACACTAATTGTAGCTCTCACCTCCAAGGTCGTGAAACATGGTCTTTGTCTCTAGAATCAAGGAGCTTGTAATACGGTTCAGCTTATGTGTAACAACCTCTGAAGTGTATTTGATGATCCGTCAGCATAGAAGGGATGGTGAGTTTCCCAACTTTTTTGAATGAAACTGTTATGTCTCCTATTGTTATGTGGTCCTCCCCTCGTGGGTTTCCTCTTCCAGGTGGCGGTTCCTTCCTGCATGAGTCCACAAGACTCGGCCTGGGTTGGGTCATGTCCCCGATGGGAAGTCAATGACCCAACAAGCGTATACCTCCCAGTGTCTCCCCTACAATGTCATCATGATGAGTGGGTGGTCTTTGTGTTATCTGGAATGTTGGGCATTAGAGTGCCCTCTCGGAACCGGAACAAGGGTCCCAGGAATCCCACCAGCAGTATGCAAGAGGGTGATTGGGTCTACCACCACCTCCGGTGGCTGCATGCAGACTTGTGTAATCCGGGTCTCTAATTCTAGCCAATCTATCAACCACCTGCCAAGGACTAAGACATGGTCACTTGACTAGCTAACATATCGTTGATAACCCGCATGAAAGCTGCCTCTAGATCTATAACGCCATTGTCTCCTCCGGGTCGCTCATATCTACCTCCCAGCATCCCACCTCACTCAACCTCATGCTCATCCTCTCTACTTCTCCAGGTGCCTCTTCCTCCTCCTCCTCGAGTTGAGGAAAAGGGGGAAAACCGTGCCCATGCCTTCTTTCCCCTGGCTGCCCACAGAAGTGACATATCTGGCCACCTACATGTTCACTCACTGATATTTTGTCAAGACTCCATTTCTTTATCATAGATTTCCAGATCAAGCTCCGGGATAACGTAATGTTCTTGACTCTTAAGGTTTAGGAAATACAATATCCGTAATCAAAGGTTTACAAAGATATAAATGCTGTACAAATAATAAACACGACAAAGGATTGCAAAGTTTGTATTAAGGAAATCTTTTGATTTCACAAAACGGCCCACGTAATAAACCCACAATACTTGAATAGATCAATAGACAAAGGATCCTATCTGGAATACAAATAAGAAACCATCAATAACACAACACCCCAAGCCAGACCAAAGACAAAAGGATCCATTCCATGCCAAATGGGCAACTAAAAGATAAATACCTGTAATATGGGGAGACTGAATCAATAGTACATGATGGAAGGATTCTCCCAAAGGACTAGGGTGTCTCTCCAAACACCTAAATTATCCAACTGGTGTCTTCCTCCATGAATACAGCATTGAACTATCTCTCCGAGATGCACCTCTTCTCCTCACGGTAAGTCACACTGTGACTGTCCCTGTAAATCATGTTGAAACCCTATCCACATGACTTCCAAAACCCTAAATCACTGTTGGAAACCCTAATTCCACTGCTGACTTCTATTTTAGCTCATAACGACTTAAAACGTTTTTAACCTTTTTTAGTTCAATGTCACTTCCCGAATATAAAACCTATGACTGAGGTGACCTCTAGTAACCCTGTTTACCCTTTTTTGGCCTTGGTTATAGTCTAATGGGGTTGTTTAGTCTATTAAGCCTCCTCTTTGGAGTTCCTACTTGGAGAGGGACATTACAAGATGCCTTTGGATGAGACGGTTATTCCAAATTCATCTTTGAGTCCCTCTCTAGTTAGAGTTTCCCATGTGTGGCAGGATGGTCTCAAAGGTAGGTCATTATCATTCTTTTTCCCACTCTCTATCATTGGATGCAGCAGGTTCATGTAATGCTCTTCTCAGGTTCATCCTCATCCTTCTGGACACTAAATCAGTCGTACTAATGCAAATCATGCAACAAAGTTGATCATAGGAAGGTTCGCCGAGCATGTAGGGAATCTACTGCAAATTTCTAGGGTTTCTCAACATCGAGTAGATATGTATTATTAATAATTTAAAAATATCACTTTTTTAATAATTTGTTAAATAATTTTCTATTCACATATTTTGTACTTTTTTTTTTATTGGGTTATGTCTGTTTGATGATCAACTTGGTGTTAAAATGTATAAGTTTCCATAAAATGTTAATATATTATTCACTTAGGATACTATTTAAATTAATAAAATATTAAAAATATATAATAAAAAATATATTTTTTTTGACTAGTGTAAAGAAGATAATTGATATTGCTAAAATAAGAACTAGCTCTCACAACCTCTAGTGAAATTAGGTGTTGGAAAACTCCTCCAACATGGAATGAAATCCATTTTCATCTTTGTGAAATTAAGAGGGTTGAACATGAAAACACTTTTCTCCTAGAGTGCCTTGCATATATCCAAATTTGATCTCAATTTCAAAATATTTGTCACAATATCGACCTTCCTATCCTTCCAAGTCATCAAAACTACAATGATCTTGTAATTTATTCTCCTAATGCATTTTTAGCATAAAAATGACATTCTAAAGAAATACAAGTAATATCTTACCTTTCTTAAGGTCCAATAGACCAAATTTGTTCTTAGTGGACTTTTACAACCACCACCACCACCATCATATATATGTTTATGGGTTGGGTAGAAATTTTGTGGATTATGTGATATTAGATATCATTGTTTACAACCAAAGAGGCAACTTTTAACCTTTAAATGACCATGAGTATGAATTTGATGATAGACCTTTAACTCTGTCCTCTAAACTTCTTTATCATGCACAAAAAAACCCTTGAAGATAACTATGATAACCAAAGGCACTCACTTTTTGACAAACAAAAAATTGATCTCTTCTTAAAGGAATTAAATACTGAATTAACTTTCACTAAGAATAAATTATTAGTATATATATGATTATTTTATGAAAACCCTCTCTACATCCATTAACAAATTATCTATTAACTTTTCTCATAAAAATGACAATACACCTCAAGCTAAACTTTGGTAATAAAATTATGTAAACCAGAAAAATCCATTAGATGCTCCCAACTAAAACTCCTGAAATTGCATGCATTAATATATACAAAGTCCATCTAACTAAAAAATGCGTACATAAATAGATAGAGAACCTTTCACCCATCTGGCTAGATCCAAAGAATTCTGAAGAAATTTTGACTGTGAAACCAAAGAAAATGATATGACCTTCCAGGGTAACCACAAAGCAGTAGCTGTAGTGTGGAGAGGGTGGAGCACAGACAGCACTATATGATAATAGGGAGGGCCTCCAAATGTAGTGTAAAATCAAAATGTCCATTATATATTAAATAAGGCCCACTAAATAATTAAACAAGAGGACTTTTAGATAGTTCAATTTATAGAAGGAAGCCCTTCCTCTTGTGAAATGTTCATAGTGGTGTTAGTATCCAAGATGATTGTACCTTTGCTGGAGCAAAATTAAATAGTCGCCATTGTAGCACAAACATCAATCAAGTCATCTTCTTTTTTTGAACTTTACAACAATCTCACTAAGCTTGTTATTGTTTGCATCTTTACTAAATTTCTCCCATCTACCATGTGATGAAGTATCACAATTTATATTTGATCATCCACATCTAAGCATTCCCAATCTGTCTCATATTTTACTCAGTTAATGAGCATTGTTGATAATCCTACGTGAAAGCTTCTAGATTCTATGTGGGACGCAACGCCTCTGTCGCCATATCTATTCCTGAACATCCCTGCACTCTACACCTGTCCTCATGTCACCTTCTCTCCTTCTGTGTGCCTCTTCCTCTTCCAATGAGCTAGGAGGTAGGGCAGGGGGAAATCAGGCTGGCCTATGCTCTTCTTTCCTGATGCTGTGGCATATTCACACAGCATGCCTGCCCTGATCTTTTGCTTACCTAATTTAGTTTGGTAGTCATGTGACTAAGTTCGACACGGTAATGTTCTTCCAAAGGTTTACAAAGTATAAAAATGATCATACAAATAATAAAATACATCGTAAAAAGTTCAGCGATACCTTGGATTGCAAGCAAATGGTCGAATGGTACTGGAATAAACTATTGCACATTCTCGGACTGATCATAGATGATCTCGTCCGAAATAGCAATAAGAAATCAAGGCTATCAACACCTTAGACTGCTATCGTAAAAAGACCCGGAATGGGAACATGCAAGCACCAAAAGATAATACCTGGCACATGGAGCATCAGAACTGAATAGAAGTATGATGGAAGACCGATGATTCTCCTGACTAGGTGTGTATTTTCTAACACTGGAACGTCCAACTGCAAGGTCAGCCCGGAATACATTGAACTATCTCTCCCGAGATGCACCTCTCTCCTCAACTAACAAGTCAAACTCTTCATAATGATGAATTAGGTCAATCTTTCCCTTTATAGCTCTTCCAAACCCTAAATCATGCTGAAACCCCTAATTCATTGTTGGACTTCCAAAACCCTAAATCACTCATGAAACCCTAATTCAATCAAGGACTTACTATAGCCCATGGTACCAGACTTGTTAATCTTTTAACCCTTTAGTTCAATGTCACTTCCTAATAGTAACATGACCGAGGACCCTAGTAAACTCATACCTCATTTAACCACAGTAGAATAAGGTTAGAATCATTTGCTTCCCTTTGAGTTCCCTGAGGAGAGGGATATTACAGATGCCTTTGGATTTCAGACGCATGGTTCCAAATTCATTCTTTGTTATCCCTTCAGTTAGAGTTTCTCTCTGTACACAGTAGGTCATTTGGCTCTTTCTTTTCCCAATTTATCATTGATGTTATGTTCATAAAAATGAGGGTTCTCACCCCTCTGCTTCATCCCGATCCTTCTGGGGCTTCATTTCTGGTGTCCGGTCGTACCAATGCAAATCAGGCAAATGTTGGACTGCAGTGGGAATGAGTAATGTAGGGAATCACCAAGGAATTTCTGCTCTACTACCCAGTAGATATGTGTAATATTAATAATCTCTAAAAAAATATCAATTTTTAGCACCTTATTTTCAACAATTCTTAATTCACATGTTTCTTAATTTTTTTATCAGTTATTAAAATGAAAGCTCTGATGATCAACTTATGTTAAAAACGTATAAGTTTCCATAAATGCGGTTGCTATTATTCACTTAGGATACTCATTTAAATTATTAATAAAATATTAAAATATATAATACAAAGATATTATTTTCATTTATTAACATTACAAAATAAGAACTAGCTCTCACAACCTCTAGTGAAATTAGGTGTTGGAAAAATTCTCAAAACAACATGCTAAATGGTAAACGCCTTTTTCACTTTTTGTGACACCAAGAGGGTTGAATATGAAAAGCACTTTCTCCTAGAGAGCCCTGCATATAATCCAAATTCTTCTGATCTCAGTCAAAAATTTTTGTCACAATATCGACCTTCCTATCCTTCCAAGTCATCAAAACTACGCTGATCTTGTATCATTTCCCAATGCATTTTTAGCATAAAAAAATGACATTCTAAAGTAGCCACAAGTAATTATTTACCTTCTTAAGGTCTAATAGACCAATTTGAGATAGTGGATATTAACCACCACCACCACCATCATATATATAAGTTTATGGTTGGTAGAAAATTTTGTGGATTATGTGATACATTAGATATTTCATTGTTTAAACCAAAGAGAGTAAACTTTTAACCTTTTAATGACTATGAGGTGAATTTGATGATAGACCTTTAATCCTAACTCTAAACTTTATCATTCACAAAAAACCCCTTGAAGATAACTATGATAACCAAAGACACTTTCTTTTTTGAAAAATAAAGTTGATGTCTTCTTAAAGGACTTAAACATTCAATTAAATCTTCTATCATATAAGAATAATATTGAAGGCATATATGATTATTTTATGAAAACCCTCTCTACTCCCAATAAAAATTTATCTATCGAACTTTTCTGTAAAATTAATAATACAATTGCCAACCCTTGGTATTAAAATTAGTGTAAACTTACTAGAAAATCCATTAGAGATGCCTCTAACGAGTCCTTGAAATTTAACAAGATTAATATATACAAAGTCCTAATTAAACGAAAAAATGCAGTACATAAATAGATAGAGAATCTTTTTCACCTATCTAAGTTAGATCCAAAGAAATTTTGAAGGAAATTTTTGACCAGAAAACTAAAGAAAATGATATGATTCCTCTATATAGGGTAACCACAAAGGTAGCGCAGTGGGAGAGGGGGCAATGCATCACACCATAGTGATAATAGTGGGAGGCAATTCAATGTAAGGTAAAACGTCCATTACTATATTAATAAATAAGGCCCACCATGGTAGTTAGATAAATAAAATGTAAGAGGACTTCTAGACAGCTCCACTTATAGAAGGTTCTTCCCATAGACACATAGGGTGGTGTTAGTATCCAAAGATTAGCCACGATCAAAAATTATCGGAAAAATGTTACCAGCACAAAACATCAACCTACTAATTTTTTGAATCCGCGTACCATACCAATCTCACTAAGCTTGTTATTGTTTGCATCTTTACTAAATTTCTCCCATCTACCATGAGATGATGTCTCACAATTTATATTTGATCATCCGCATCTAAGGAAAAAATATCTTCTAATAACTAGTCTCATATTTTGACAAAGTATTCATCTCCTATATAAAACTAATCTCATATTTTGACAAAGTCTTCATCTCCTGTATAAATATTGGTATGCTCATGAGCAAGTTAAAGGCTTTATATTTTGTCTTTTATGTTAAAAAATTTATATATCTTTTTAATATAAAAAATTATTATATGCCTTTTTATCCATATACCTATATAATCCCATGTCACAATATCCTTTATAGTGAAGTTATGAATGTTTGGCACTATATAATCCCATGTCACAATAGCCTTTACAGTCAAGTTATATAATCCCATGTCACAATAGCCTTTATAGTGAAGTTATGAATGTTTGGCACTATATAATCCCATGTCACAATAGCCTTTATAGTAAAGTTATGAATGTTTGGAACTATATAATCCCATGTCACAATAGCCTTTACAGTCAAGTTATGAATGTTTGGCACTTTAAATAAGCCTTTACAGTGAAGTTATGAATGTTTGGCACTATATAATCCCATGTCACAGCCTGAGCCAAAGCAACTACAAAACTCATGCAAGGTGCAAGTTGGAGTCACAAGGGAGCATGTAAGTGCACTATGCGTAAGATGGTGTTTTGGGCGCTCGATTATATAAACACTTAGCTAATTTTATACTCAATTCATGTGGGATATTTCCCATAATGTAAAACAAAAACACCAAGAACACAGGTGTTAAAACAAGTGTCGGTGGATATCAAATGATGTACAAATTTCAAATACATCAACAACAGAAGTAATCAGGTGTCAGATGTTTCCCAGTGAACCATTGGCCATGCTGGATGAATACCATCATATTCTCAAAATCCATATGCTCACAAATCTCAACATGTTCATCGACTATTTCTGGCCTAATATTTTTATTAGTGTCCTTATATGAAGATGGAGCCTTTGATCAAAGGCGGATTGTAGCATTGGTTGTTTTAGAGGTTTTCTATTACCTCCGATAGCTTAATGATTTCTTATCTTATGCTTTGGGTGCTAGAAATTTATTCATGTTTTAGAAAATAACCTAGGTGTTGAGAACACATAACAAAATGCCAGAAGATTAACGCCATCATCAAACCCTCAAGTGATAAATGCACTCAAGAATATGTTGTTAAGTGTTTCAGTCGGTCTAGGAAAAAGAAGGAGATTTTAGTTTTGACTTGGAAAAAACACCTCAAAATATTCTCTTCTTCAATGAGGAAGCTGACAAAGAAATCACACAAATTCTCACTCTGAATCTCTTTAAAGGAAATGGATAGTTTATTAAAATAGAGATGCGAAGTCAGATTTGATTATTATGTTATAGTTATGGATATGTTAGGTTCAAGTCTATGGAATACTTATGGTCAAAGTGGTTTTGACTGAGATGTGATAAAATAAGAAGCAGAGAATACAGAGAAAGAGCAGAGCAGAAATAGAATTCAGTAAATTAGGAATGCAAGTGAAAGAGTATGAAATGAAAGTAAAAGAGTACAATGAGAAAAGGGAAAATAGCTGAGCTAAATAGGCTCAAGAAAATAAAGAACACAAAAAAATGATAGTACAGCTGGCCAGGATAGCTGGCAGTGTACAGTCAGACTGTTGAGGTTACATTATATTTAACACTCCCTCTTAAACTCAACAGTTACAAACATCAACACTGATGATGCCCAAGTGTTGTCTCTGAAAATCAAAAATGGATTTTCCCAGTGGCTTTGTGAAGATATCTACAAGCTAATCTCGAGAGCCACAAAATTGAAGTGCAATATCACCATTATTGACTAGCTCGCGAATGAAGTGAAAGCGAGTGTCAATCTGTTTTCTTTTCTTGTGAAACACGTGATTTTTGGATAGAGCAATTGTTGAGGTGTTGTCATAGAAGATAGCAGTTGGATCCTTTTCTGTATGTGACATATCTTTCAATATTCTTCTCAGCCACACAGCTTGACAGGAAGCTAAGGTAGCAACGACATACTCTGCCTCTGCAGAAGATATTGATACAATTGGTTGCTTCTTTGATTCCCATGAAATCAGGTTCGTTCCCAGGTGAAAAACATGTCCTGAGGTGCTTTTCTTGTCATCTAGGTTGCCTACAAAATCACTGTCT
>SNQJ01S0115883.1:0-18893 GCA_010110895.2 Picea sitchensis | reverse complement strand
AAGAAAGAAAATCATCCACCAAGAAGGAATGAAAGAAAAAGTACCAGAACCGAATCTGTAGATCAAAGAAATTATCAGCATGGAAGAAATCGACCTGCTCAAAGAAGAAGACAGTCTTTTTCCATATATAAAGGATTTTTCTATGGATATTGTTTTTTCTGTTCTAACTTTGGTCACAAAGGTATAACTTGTTCTTTAAGATTTAGATATGAGAAATAAAGTTACTCAAGGAATAATCAACAAAGATTGAGACAGCCAAGCAACAAACAACCACAAACTATAAATCATGTGATGGCTGGGAGAAGGACGTAGGTGAAACATAACAAAATTTATGAGCATAACAGTCGTTATGATCTGTTATTCAGTGAACCAGAATGTTACGTCTTCCATAACTATGGACATAAAGCTGCAGATTGTCACTTAAGGAATTATAAGCCAGATTTGAATCCCACTGCTGAAAATTTCAAGGTTTGGAAGAAGAAAGAAGATCACAAGTGTAGACTAGATTTATCAGCCCAAAGACAAAAGAATCCCTGGTATATTGAAAGTGGATGTTTCAAACATATGAATGGAGACAAAAGTAAGTTTCTAACTCTAAGTGAAAGCAAATCAGGGAATGTAACTTTTGGAAATGATGCACCAGGAAAAATAAAAGGTAAAGGAATAGTAAGTCTGAGTAATGGCAAAGGAAAAGCTCAAGATTTTTTGTTTGTAGTTGGTTTGAAACATAATCTACTAAGTGTCATTCAAGTTTGTGACAGAGGAAGTGAAGTTTCTTTTACTTCTAAAGATTGTAAAATAAAGTTTGTGAATTCAGGACAGTTGGTTGCAAAAGGGATAAGAACAGAAAAGAATGTCTATGTGTTAAAAGAAGAAAAAGAAGAATGCCACTTAAGAAAGTATGATGAAAGTTTGCTATGGCATAGGAGACTTGGAAACCTAAAGTTTGATCATATAATCAAGCTTAGAAACAATGGGGCAGTAAAAGATCTTCCAAAGATATTAAAGCCATATGATTTTGTTTGTAAACATTGCCAAATAGGAAAGCTTACTTGGACACAGTTCAAATCTAAAAAAATTCCTTCAACAAAAAACCTCTCCAGTTAGTACATACGGATTTATGTGGACCATCAAGGAAAGAAGGTACTTAAAAAGAAAAGTATTTTATGTTGATTATTGATGATTATTCTAGACCAACATGGGTTTCCTTTTTGAAGGAAAAATCTGAAGCACTTGAAAAATTCAAAGTGTTTAAGGCTCTAACTGAGAATCAAATAGGAAAAAGATTGAAGGCAGTAAGGTCTAATAGAGGAGGAGAGTTTAGTTCATGTAACGTCAAAGAGTTTTGTGATAAACGTGGAATCAAATGAGAATACACTATTCCAAGGACCCCATAGCAAAATTGAGTAGTTGAGAGGCAGAATAGATCAGTTCAGCAGATGGCAAGATCAATGATGAATGAAAGGAATATTGCTCATACATATTGGGTGGAAGCAATTCATACAACTATTCATATCCTTAAAAAAGATCATCTCAGGCCACATAGTAACAAAATTCCTTATGAACTATGGTTTGGAATACCTGCTTCAATCGAGCATTTTAAAGTCTTTGGGAGTAAATGTTATATTAAGAATAATGATGAAAATATTGGCAAATATGATGACAGGGATGATGAATGTATCTTCTTAGGTTATGCTACAAACAATAAAGGATACATATGCTACAATAAGAGGCTGGATAAATTGGTTGATTGTATCGACATAAAAGTTGATGATGAAATCCCAGTGCGAAATGTAAGCAGTGTTGAACCAAGCACATAAGATATAGTTGAAGATGAAGATGAACAAGTCCAAGGATCAGAAAGAGAAGAATCTGAATCAGATGAAGATATGAATACTCCAGCTGACACAAATCAACAGAAAGAAACAAAACCGCCTCTCACAATTGTTAGAAAGAATCATCCTGAAAATCAGATAATTTGAGATATAAATAAAGGACTTCAGACAAGAAGGAAATTGATTAAAGACTTAGAATAATCTCAGGTTGTCTTTTTATCTATGATTGAACCTAAAAAAATTTATGAAGCCAACAAGCATGATGATTGGATTAGAGCTATGAATGAAGAGCTTGATCAGATTGAGAAGAACAATACTTGGGAGCTTGTTCCTAGACCTGAAGATAAGAATGTAATAGGTTCCAAATGGGTGTTCAAGAATAAAATGAATGAAAAAGGACAAGTTGTTAGGAACAAAGCCAGATTAGTCTGTAAAGGGTATGCACAAGTTGAAGGATGGGACTTTGATGAAACCTTTGCACCAGTGGCAAGATTGGAATCCATCCGAATGTTTCTTGCATATTCATGTCATAAAAACTTTAAAGTATATCAGATGGATGTAAAGTCAACATTTGTTAATGGAGATATAGAGGAAGAAGTATATATGGAGCAACATGAAGGATTCTCACTGACAGATAATCCTGACTATGTATGTAAGCTGAAGAAGGCCTTATATGGACTGAAACAAGCACCACGAGCTTGGTATTATAGAATGGACAAATTTTTACAAGACAAAGGGTTCAAGAAAGTTATTGTTGACAACAATCTCTACATTAAGTCTTAAGGTGATGATTTACTAGTTGTTTTAGTTTATGTAGATGACATTATTTTTGGATGTACTAATGATTCTTTTGTCTAGTGGTTTGCTAACTCTATGAAAATAGAATTTGAGATGTCCATGATAGGAGAACTATCATATTTTCTTGGTTTACAAGTAAATCAAAGTTCTATAGGAATATTTATCTCTCAAGAAAAATATTTGAAAGAGATGTTGAAGAAGTTTTAGATGGAAGATTCTTCTCATGTTAGTACACCTATGGTGGTCGGTTGCAAGCTCAATAAAGATGATATTTCACCTAATGTTAATCAAAGGACATATCGATTAATGATAGGCAGTCTTCTGTACATCACAACATCCCGTCCTGATATAATGCAAGTTGTTGGAATGGTAGGTCGTTATCAGTCTTCTCCTAAACAAAGTCATTTAGTAGCTGTAAAAAGGATATTCAAATACTTGAAGGGCACAATGACTTATGGTCTGTGGTATCCTAAAAATCAGAATTTTCAATTAACTGCTTATTCAGATGTTGATTGGGAAAATTGTGTGGATGAGAGAAATATCACCAGTGGAGGTGCATTCTTCCTGGGTGACTCATTAGTAGCATGGCTTAGTATGAAGTAGGGGTCTATTTCCTTATCAACTACAGAGGCAGAGTACATTGTTGATGCTATTTGTTGTACTCAGATTTTATGGAGGATCCAAACTCTTGCAAATTTGAAGGTAAATTATACTGATCCAATTCCACTTCACTGTGATAACACCAGTGCCATTAGTGTCTCCAAGAATCCTGTACTTCATTCAAAAACTAAGAATATACCGATAAAATACCATTTTCTCAGAGAACAAGTTACAAACAGAGTTGTTCAGCTGAGTTATATTCCTTCCACGGAAAAAATAGCTGACATCTTTACTAAACCATTAGCAACAACACCTTTTGGATATCTTTGTCAGAAGTTGGGGGTTATATCTTCTTTCATCTAATATGTTCACCTTGTCATGGGGAGTACTTATTGCATATCTGTTATATTTCTGGTGAATATAGCTCTGGTTATTCCATTCATAGTTGTCAAGGGGAGTATGTGCTTGTCGCATATCTAATACCTTCGAGATGTACTACAACAGCTCAGGGTGAGCATGTTTCTTCTTTGACATTGATGTCAAAGGGGGAGAAAGTGTGGTAATGGTAAGGATTCTACAGTGGTATGGTCAGATGTCTAGGCAGAGTAGTGCAATTATTCAAGTTCTTCAAGGTTTCCATCAATGCCAAAGGGGGATATTGTCGGAATATTTACAGAGAAAAGGAAAAGTATGCTTGTTTGTCATTGATGGAAAGATCAGCACGACGAGAATATACTTGTTTGCCAATGATAGAAAGATCAGGAGTGCAGTGATAATGGCATAGCAAGAACGAACAAAAGTGTAAGCTCAGGAGGAGGAGCACACAGAAGAGGAGAACAAATATTAGACGTTAGATATGAGCATCGAGGACCAATAGCCGTCAGATCCAGTATCACTACGAAGAGGATAAGGCCGAGATCCATCCTCCAACTCCGCGAAATGTGAAATCACGATGAGATCTAAACCGTAGGATCCAGAGGAGATGTGGTGAAATATCATCATTTCGCTGACTGAAAGGTCAAAGGAAGGAGGTTCTCTAACCCCTAGAACTCACGATATGTGAGGTCATGAAATGATCCTGGTCGTTGGAGCCAGAGGACACATGGCGAGCGATTGGAATTTCGCTGACTCACGAGTTCGAAAAGTCAAAGGCAAAGCTATAGAAACTCACGACGTGTGAGGTCGCAACATGATCACAACCGTCCATCAAAGGGAGAGGCCTAAACCGTTGATCCGATATGAAGTATTTCATATATCACGACTTGGGAGAGTCAAGACACCTCTTCACAGGATTCCCGAAATCACGAGTCGCGAAGCACCTTCTAAATAAGCACTTGGTCACAGCTCATGGTCATATGAGAGGAAGGAGTTATCCTAGATAAGCTCCATTTCGGAGATCATGACATTGGAGAGTCGAGATGTCTCATCACAAGATTTTCGATACGCAAAATTGCAAAGCACTTGTTGGCATAGCCGGTGGTCACCGCCGATGGTCATGTGAAGGAAGGAGCTTGCAAGTTTCTAGGCTCCATTTCATGATCGAGATTTGGAAGAGCCAGAGTGACTCGCAACAAAAATCGCGAAACGTGAAACTGCGAAGAACCTTTTGATTAGGCCTGTGGTCACGGGCAGTGGGCATATGGGATAAACGCGAGACCCTGCGGATGTAATCCAATGGTGCGGGTTATTTGGAAATCTGATCGAAGGGATACTGTTTCACCTCATAGTTAATTATTCAGTTACAATTCAATTAGCAGAACTGGATCATATTTCTTGGACGTTTGGCGGTTTAGTTGCTGAGGCGTTTTCCTTGGAGATTTGAGGTGTAACTGAATCAGTGGGAGAGAATAAAAGAGATATGTAGTGACTGTGTGAGGTTTTTTGTTCTCACTGGAAAAATGAGTTGAACTGGGAGAAAGGAAAATCACAGTATGCACAGTGTGAGATCAAACTCAAAGATGAGAAACAGAAGTTGAACATAACAGAAAAGGTGAAGAGAGCAGAATGAACACATACCAAAGAGCTTGAGATGAATAGAGAAGGAACAGATAGAAAGAGACAACAATTCAATCCAAGTATGAACAGAGCAGAAGAATAGTGAAGTAGAGAAGAATTGTAGAATAGAGAAGAAGTGGTAAAAATTGATATACCTGCATTGTTGGTTATTCAATCATTTATTTATAATCAGGGAGGTAGGGTGGTGCTAGGGAGGACTATGGTCCTCTGATATTCAAGTTGGTGCTTGAATATTAGAAGTTGAGTCTTCCATCTAGTTGTGGATAGAAAATAGGGTGGGAGGGTGGTGCTAGGGAAAACACAGAGTTTTCTATATGCAAGTTTGTGCTGGAACATTTAGGGAGTTAATGCTTCCTTCTAGTGGGTGCTAGAGAAACTAGAGAGTTGGTGCTCTCAATAAGTTGGAGCTTGTAAAACAGAGGTAGTAGGCTCACATTGAGTTGGTGCTCAAAGATAGATGATGTACATAACTTAAAAGACTGCCTATCATTCGAAGAAGAAGAGGTTTTCTCCCTTTATGGGTTTCCTCGTGAAAATCTGTCTCTGTGTATATCTTATATGTGATTGATGTTCATTATTTATGTTGTTCATATCTTGTATAATATTGATGGTCACTTGGAAGAGGTTAAAAACTGTTTGAATAGTCATAAATTGTTTAAGCACAGTATTAACTGATTCACCCCCCCCATCTTAGTTGTCTTAGTAATTTCAACATCATAAGCCTCACTACTGCCAATAAAAAAAAGATCTCATTAACCATGTAATTCATGTCTAACATCATCACAACATCANCACATTGAGTTGGTGCTCAAAGATAGATGATGTACATAACTTAAAAGACTGCCTATCATTCGAAGAAGAAGAGGTTTTCTCCCTTTATGGGTTTCCTCGTGAAAATCTGTCTCTGTGTATATCTTATATGTGATTGATGTTCATTATTTATGTTGTTCATATCTTGTATAATATTGATGGTCACTTGGAAGAGGTTAAAAACTGTTTGAATAGTCATAAATTGTTTAAGCACAGTATTAACTGATTCACCCCCCCCATCTTAGTTGTCTTAGTAATTTCAACATCATAAGCCTCACTACTGCCAATAAAAAAAAGATCTCATTAACCATGTAATTCATGTCTAACATCATCACAACATCANCTCCAATCTACAAGGGGGTCCCACCTACTAGTATTATTTAACTTTTATAATAATAGGCTTTAGCAACACTTTGCGGGCGAAACTTCGTTGACATTTTTTTAATCGTCAACACTCCCCAGATCCACAACTCTTATCACTTTGTAACTTCGGCGTTTGGGGGTTTGATGCTATAACACATCTATTCTCCCAAACTGGGACTTCGCCAAAGTTACCTCGGCATATATCCAACTGTCAATGGGACTCACGAATACCCTTGAGTTTGTGGCTCGCGTTACTACGTGATATATGAATGGATCAAGGTTTAATGATGGCATAGGTCTATCTTCCACGGTTAGGGAAACCGCCAAGCGCCGTTCAACCTCATGGGTAACGATAGCAACCGGTTTCCTTCGGTCGGTTTACAACTTTGTTAAGGTCATAACATTTCGGAGCTCCAAACTCCTGAAGTTCTGAAGTCAGCAAGGCTTATCTCCTCTCGGGCCTAGCGCAGGGTTCCCAGAGCTTCGTCATATGGTTCCTCCGAAAATTCTTCATGGGATATGTGCTAATCTCTTATCTAGGAATTGGTTAAGGACACGGACATGAGCCCTTGTTCACCCGAGTGAAAGGTCTGAAGGAGGCACCCTCCTTCCATAGGGTTTGAACTTAGTATTCCTGCGAAGGTATATTCGAGAGATCGACGAGACTTAAGCATCCCGGTAAATCCTTCCCTGACACTCTTACATACTTACATCCCATAGCTCCCCTATTGCTAAGCTGAGGCAAGCAGAAGACCATTCAAAATCATAGGCTCATAGTGAGACAATACATATTTCTACCTTAAACATTCAATACAAAACTCAGTCATAGACATATAAATATTTTCAATCATCATTCCCATCTTTATACACAGAGTATGAAAATACTTATCAGAAAACCAGAATTCATGAAGTGACTGTTGAAAGGGGTGCATGTTTCCACCCAACCATAGGAAAAACCACTCTTGACGGATTTACCATTGGCCACCCCTGAGCTAGACCATGATGCTCTAAGAGAGACTCTTTCTTCTTACTCATCGACAATCAGGGACAAAGGTTACTCTCCTCCTCCCACGGGATATTGGCCACTAGTTTTCTCTATACCAAGAAAGGAGGTATTCATGAGTACTTCCATAGTCACTCATCAACCTCGTTTATCATCTTGTAATGAAAACCCTATCAACCACTTCTTATGCCCAGAACGATCTTACTTCTCAATTCTTCCTCGAACCAGAGAGCTGCAAGCACTATTTTTTCTTCTCGAGATTGGTCTTTCATCTCTGCTTCCTCGCATGGATTTGTCTCTACCCACAAATTACCTATTTTATTTCCTTCCTCAACAAGGTTTCATGGGTTCGAATCCCCAGCTCATGGTCAATTATGTAGGTCTTCAAGATGGGTACTATGCCCCATCTCCTCATTAACTCTTGAGGAGTACTCTTCCAGCTACCAGTCTGATTGGTAATTCATTTCTGCGTCAGAGGATTGTTCTGAGTATGAGTCATTAAATCCAGTAAGGTATTGGTTTGGTGGGGGGTCATCTCAAGTATTTACGGTTACCCTAACCATCTCTCTCATAGCATCATGGTCTATCTTGGAAACCCCCCCCTTCAGCAGTTATGCAACACTTATCCATTTTCTATTAATAATAGAAAATACATACATTGACCTTTTATACAAAAAGGTTCATCAAATCCAACATTCATACATATTTAGTCTACCATAGTCTCTTGGCTAGTTTATAGTTATATTTATAAACTAGGGGAAACAGGGGTATTGCAAATTGTGAGGTATAACTTTTTTCTGTCAAATAACCCATCGAAAAATTTCAGGTCGACCCAACCAACCTTTATAGGTCAGCCCTAAAAGTGAGCAAAAAAACACTATAAATATATGATAGATGTGTGCATTTGAAGAGTATCCAAGAAATAAGATCAATTTTGAGGTGTGAAAAGAGATCTGAGGTGTGCAAGAGAAGCTCGAGAGTATTCTTGGGGTCTAAAGGTGTGAAAGAGGTGTTTTCTTGGAGTTTTAAGTGTGCGCTATGAAGGACTGAGGTCTATGATGATGCAAAGTGCGTTATTTTGACGTTGTGATGTTGTAGTCTGGGATTATATTCTGGAAATGATACTACAAGGTTATCTAGGGAATGAAGTCTAAATCTGACTAGGGTTTGATTCTATATATGGGGTATGAAGCAAAGAGAGGTGTTGGAGCATGGAAGTTAAGGGCATGATGATGTTGTGAAATGCATGAAATATGAAGCATGCAGGTGAATTCAGAAGTACTATGTGTATGAATATCTTAGATTTTTTTCTATAAAGGTGTTACTAAGTTGGTGCTCGACTGACGATATTGGTGTCTTCAGTAGATTGGTGCCTACACAATATCTTGTTGAGTTGGTGTTTAGCTGCGGAGATTCTTGTCTCAAGTATGTTGGTGCCTCCACAATATCTTTTTGAGTTGGTGCTCAACTGAGGAGATTGTTGTCTCCAATAGGTTGGTTCTTACATAATATCTTGTTGAGTTGGTGCTCAACTGAGGATATTGGTGTCTCCAGTAGCTTGGTTCCTACAATATTTGTAACAGTAGGTTGGCTCCTACAAAAATTTATAAAGATAAGTTTTTGTGGTTTTCTTCCACAAGGGTTTCCTAGTTAAACTATGTGTATCGTGATTTGAGTTTACATGCATTTATTGTTTTAATTAAAGTAAAAGGTATCTTATAGTGATTCACCCCCCCTGCTCGGTATAATAATAAGTTCAACAATTGATATCAGAGCGAGTTCCTTCAAAAACAATTTAACCACTAGAAGGAAGATCTCGAGGACATATGGACTGTAAGGAAGGTCTCCCTAAAAATAGATCTCCTTTTTTCGATGGAACAAACTATGCATCATGGAGTATAAGAATGAAGACATATTTGATGGCTCTTGGGTTTGGTATATGGGAATCAGTGACAACAAGTTATACAAATGAAGTTGGGAAGGAGTCAAGTGAACACAATGCAAAAGAAATATATGTCATATTGAATGGAATATCAAATTGTGAGACTGAGAAGGTAATTTCATGTACATCAACTATATAGATTTGGGACAAGCTACAAAACATTTATGAGGAGAGATCTGATGATTGCTCTAGCTATGAATTAGAGACAAAAGAAGAACAATTTGTGAGAAATATAAAAGGACCTGAAAAATACAAAGAAAGGGAAGAAAATTATGATAATGATAGTAATGATAAATAACATTACAATAAAAGAAAACATTATAGACACAAAAGAGAAAAATATACTAAGAAGAAGAGTTTCTGCTCTAGAGAGGAAAATAGCTCATTTGAAGAAAGTGATGGATATGTTTGTGATATTGACAAAGAAGAATTCTTGTTCATAGTCATGGATACAAAGTCTATTGACAAAGAAAATAAAGACAATCAGAAAGAAAAATCAGATTCATAATAAGAAGACATTGATGGTGAAGTGAATCTTGAAAAAGAACTCATTAGTGACTTAGAAGAAATAGACAAACTTAGGGGAAAGAATAAAAAGAAAAAAGAGAAATTGCAGAAATATGAAAAGAAGGATCATGATCTTGATGGAACATAAAAAACACATATCATCCTAAAGAATTGACAAATAGAAGATGAAAAAATGATATAAGAAGTGGTGAGAATCCAACTGAAAGAAAGGGAAGAAAATTGTGAGAAGATAGAGGCTAAAATAGTTTCCTTAAGGAAGGAACTAGAGAAAACAACTCATCAGTTGAATAGAAACTTGAAGTTTGGAAAGAGCACCAAAATCTTAGAAAATATTTTTAGTTTCCAAAGGTCACCATTCATCAAGAAAGGTCTTGTCTACAACGAAAAATAAAACACCCCAGAGGGAGATGCAAGCATTAGGGTCACAAAGCCATCAAAAAAAGAAATGAAGAAAATCCTAAAAGATATGCCAATATTCTCAAAGGCTCCATCAACAATGAAAGCAACAACAAGAAAGGAAATGATGACCAACATAAATTTGATTCTTTTCACAAGAATGAGTTCAGAAGAGTTGTTCCACCAAGAAGGCCTTTCACAATCCAGTACAAAAATCTATTTCTTGGATATTGTTTTTCTTGTAATAATTTTGGTCATAACTCAATAGATGTAAATCTTATGCAAGAAGTGATAATGTGAGAGATAGAAATAGAGGTTCTTATAAAACCTCAAAGAATTATTATATGAACAACAAAACAAGAAGTTATCATGGGTTTGTTGATAGAAACTACAATTCATTTGCTACCCTACTTGATTACAATGTTGAATATTATAAGTGAAATAAGTATGGACACATAGCACGTGACTGTAGAAGCAACATAATAAAATCTCCTAAACAAAAAAGGGAAGAATATGCTATTACCAAGAATAGAGAATAATACAAAAAGGTGTGGAAAATAAAGCAAGAAGAACCAAAGAAGGAAGAATGTGGAATTACAATGTATGCTCAAGACAAAGGAAGCCAATGGTACATTGATAATGGATGTTCAAAACACATGACAGGGGATTAGAACAAATTTCTCACCCTAAAGGAAGAAAAATGAGGCATTGTTACCTTTGGGAATAATGCTTGTGCAAGGATAGTTGGAAAAGCTACCGTTAGTTTTGATAATGGAAAGACTAAAACACATAATGTCTTGTATGTTGAAGGGTTAAAACACAGTCCTCTAAGTGTCAATCAAATGTGAAATCAAGGTTACAACCTCACGTTTCATTCTAAAGAATGTGAGATAAGGAAAACAGGTTCAAGAAGATTAATGGAAAATGCAAAAAAAAAACCCAAAGAATGTATACATTCTCAATGAATTCAAAGGAGAAAAATTTTGTATGAGACAAGTAGACGAAAGTTGGTTGTGGCATAGAAGGATGGGTCATATAAACTTTGACAATCTAGTAAAACTCAGCAAGACACAAGAAGTTAGAGATATTCCAAGGATATCAAAACCTACGGGCACTGTTTGAAATCCATGTCAGCACAGGAAGCAAACGAGAGTTAGTTTCAAAACAAAGGAGTACTCAACATTAAATCCATTGAAACTTGTACACTCAAACCTCTGTGAGCCACCAAGAACACAAACTTTAAAAGGTGAGAGTTATTTTATGTTGCTTCTTGATGATTACACAATAATGACATGGGTTACATTTATTAAAGAAAAATATGAAGCATTTGAGAAGTTTAAATCTTTCAAATCCCTAGTTGAAAATGAGACTGGTCTAAAAATCAAGTGCTTAAAATCATACACAAGAGATGAGTTTACATCTTATGAATTTGATGAATTCTGTGAAAATCATGGAATCAAGAGACAATTTTGGGTAGTAAGGACTCCACAGCAAAATGGAGTTGTATAAAGGAAGAACATCACTGTATAATAAATGGCTAGAACAATGTTGAATAAGCCAAACTACCAGACATCTTTTGGAGAGAGGCAGTCACCATAGCAGTCTGCATTTTGAATAGAGCACTATTTAGAGTGAATAATGACAAGACACCTTGTGAATTATGGAAAGGTATACTAGCCAAATTCAAATACTATATAAAGAGAAATGAAGATAGTTTAGGAAAGTTCAATTATAGAACAGATGAAGGTATCTTTCTTGGCTATGCATCTAGAAGCAAGGAATACAAATGTTACAACAAAAGATTGTGATTTAGGTTGTTAATAGTATTGATGAAAGAGTGGATGAAGCAATACCTCAATAAGAAAAGTCACAAACAAATGAAGATCCATAGGAGACAATAAAAAAAGAACAAAAAAAGGAATAAGAAAAGAAGAAGAAAAGAAAGAACAAGAAGAAATATAAAGCCAATATCCAAAGACACCATCCATAATTTTCCAAAAGAATCATCCAAAAAGTCAAATTCTTGGTGATATAGATGCAGGAGTTCAGACTAGAAGAAGATTGAACTTTTCTTTGCTATATAAAATAGAGCCCAATAATTTTACACAAGCTAGTGAAAATAAGCATTGGGTTAATGCTATGGAAGAAGAACTAAATCAAATTGAGAAGAATGAGACATGGGAACTTGTGCCCAAACCAAAAGACAAGAATGTGATTGGCACCAAATGGTTCTTCATAAACAAATTGGATGAAGATGGACTAGTAGTAAGAAATAAAGAAATATTGGTCTGTAAAGGGTATGCTCAAGTTGAGGGTACTGAATTTAATAAAATGTTTGCTTTGGTTGCAATATTAGAAGCAATCAAAATGTTTTTGTCATTTTTGTGTTTCAAGAACTTCAAAGTCTATCAAATGGATGTCAAGCCAGCCTTTCTAAATTCAAATCTAGAAGAAGTATATATTGAACAACTAGAAGGATTTCAATTGTCAGACAATGAAGATTATGTGTGCAGACTAAAGAAAACACTCTTGGACTAAAGTAAGCTCTCGGAGCTTGGTATTCAAGACCTGACAGATACCTACAACAATAAGGTTTAAAAAAATGACCTGGAGACATCAATCTTTACATCAAAACAAACAATGAAGATATGTCAATCATTGTGGTTTATGTGGATGATATCATTTTTGGAAGTAATGTTGATAGAATGAACCAAAAGTTGATAGAACAAATGAAAAAAGAATTTGAGATGTCAAGCTTGGAGAATTGTCATTCTTTCTAGGTTTGCAGATTTCTCAATCCACCAAAATAATATTCATTTCTCAGACCAAATATGTCGAAAAAATGTTGAAGAAATTCAGAATGGAAGAATGTGCACCTATTAGTACACCCATGATCATAGGATGCAAGTTGAGTAAAGATGATGAATCTCTAGAAGAAAATCAAACATTGTACATGTCAATGATTGACAACCTACTATGTGTGACATCATCAAGGCTAGACATCATGCAAGTAGCAGGATTGGTTGAAAATTTTCAATATGCATCAAAGGAGACACATGTGCAAACAATAAAAATAATATTTAGATATCTGAAGGGCACATTTGACTAAATGGCTTGTGGTATTTGAGAAGTAAGGACTTCGCTCTAACAACATATACAGATGCAGATTGGACAGGACGTATTGATGACAAGAAAAGTACCAGTGGAGGAGCATTTTTTCTAGGAAACTGTTTAGTATCATGGTTGAGAAAGAAACAAATTTCAATCTTTCTATCCGCAATAGAAGCCGAATATATTGCAACAGTATCATGTTACACACAATTTCTCTAGACGAAGCATACACTAAAGGATACCAAGGTAGAATATGATAATCCGATCTCAATCATCTACGAAAATAAAAGTGCAATAATATTTCAAAGTATCTTGTTATGTACTCAAAGATGAAGCATATTCCAATCAAGTACCACTTCCTAAGAGAACATGTAGCTGAGAAAAGTGTCAAGCTAGAATACAATACCACTAAAGAATAGGTTGCAGGTATTTTACCAAACCCCTTCCTAGAGACACATTTGAATATATCATATATAAGTTGGGAGTGATATCCATCTCATCTCATTAGTAAAGGGAAGAACAAGCTCAAGGGGAGAATCCATTTTGTATTGATGTCAAAGGTGGAGAAGTTGCAGACAATGGAAGAATTGCAAACACAAGGAAAGTTGCAGACAAGGGGAGTATCAAAATTGACTAAGTGTTGCCATCATTGAAAAAGAGGGAGATTGTTAGAAATATTGTTGTCATTGATGTCAAAAATAGGAGGAGACCATAGATATCCAAGATAAAATATGAAGATTATTGGAAATGTTGTTTTTGAACTTTTGATGCTCAATTTGGATACCATGTATTTAGCTCAAATTGGAGCACATGTTGTATGGTTGGAAAGATTATTCTGAGACCTTTCCATTGGTAGATGGTGTTCCTTCAAAATCCTTAGGAATGAGGAGATATGGATTTTTTTGTCAGACAACCCAACCAAAAATTTTAGGTCGACCCAACAAATCTTTATAGGTCGGCCATACAAGTGAGCACAAAAACACTATAAATATAGGATAGATGTGTGCATTTATAGAGTATCCAAACAAGAAGATGAATTATGAGCTATGCATAAGAGATATGAGGTGTGCAAGAGAAGCTAAAGAGTATTTTTTGGGTCTAAAGGTGTGCAAGAGGAGTTTTCTTGGAATTTTTAGGGTGCTCTATGAAGGTCTAAGGGTTATGATGTTGCAAAGTGTGTTGTTTTGAGGTTGTGATGCTACAGTTTGGGATCATATTCTGGGAATGATGCTACGAGATTCGCTAGGTCATGAAGGCTACATTTGACTATGGTTTGAATCTATGCGTGGGGTATGAAGCAAAGAGAGGTGTTAGAGCATGAAAGTTAAGGGTATGATGATGTTGTGAAATGCATGAAGTATAAAGCATGCAGGTGAAGTCAAAAGTACTCTGTGTATGAATATCTTATATCGGTGTCTATACAAGTCTTATCGAGTTGGTGCTTAGCTGAGGAGATTGATGTCTCTAGTAGGTTAGTGCTTGCACAATATCTTGTTGAGTTGGTGCTCAATGAGGAGATTGGTGTCTCTAGTAAGTTGGTACCTATACAATATCTTGTTGAATTGGTGCTCAGATGAGGAGATTGTTGTCTCTAGTAAGTTGGTGCCTATAGACATTTATAAAGATAAGTTTTTGTGGTTTTCTCCTGCAAAGGTTTCCAAGTTAAACTGTGTACTGTGATTTGAGTTTACATGCATTTACTATTTTAAAGTTAATAAATGATTGATAAATGCTCAATTAAAGTAAAATATATCTTATATTTATTTACCCCCTTATTAGTATAAGCATAAGTTCAACATTCTAACCCTAACATTCTATGTTTTTCGTCCCCTTTTTTATTTGTTCATGACCGTCAGACCCATTCGACGACCATGAATCCAATTGCAAGCTTCCATTCTGCAACAACTGTCTCAGCTCACCTGTATGTTGTTAGCCCTCCTTCAATGCGGTATATCTCAACGACTTACAAAGTTACAATGATCGTTTCAATGTCATCAAGTAGGTTCGTTGAAAAGTTGTTGGTGTCAAGTCAATGCAAACTCAAAACCCTAAGGAGCGGAGGAATCGTGGTTGAGATCATATTGTGATTTTATGGGATGCTTCTTGGCAGTAGACAATGCTGGGGTAACGTCGCCCATCATGTAGGATAAATTGCACAATAGGTCTCCCAATCATGAATCAATGAATTAAGAAAACACTCAAAAAAACCATTCCTTGTTTCTCCCAACTCTCAGATAATTTTCTTGATTTTCTTGTGAGGGCATGAGAACAAACAGGCCCAGAACCAACACCATCCTCCACATCCGACGATCCGGATCATGTTAATCTCTGTCGTCCAATTGCCAACAATGCGAAGCCCAAAATCTTGTGTGGCAGACACCTTTAGGGAAATAATGATATTCGGTCAAACATAGAAACGATCACAGTGGTGGAGTCCACGTCAACAATATCAGTATTCACGATTGGAGGTTTTATTTTTTATTCGATGCTTTTCTTTCGAGGCTTGTGCGATCAGAATCTTCGAGTTTCTTTTGTTTGAAAGATTATATGCATTCTTTAATGGCATATCTCTATAATACTGCATACTTCCCTCACTAACTTGACTTGGCCGATTTCTGGGATTTCTGGACTATACTTTTGAATTGTCCCGTCACACAACACAACTTCTCAACATGCTTTCGTTACCATATATATTTATCTTATATATCTTTGTATGTTGAGATAATTACTAATCTAATTGTTACATATTTTAAAATATGTATATTAATTATTGTATTTAATGATTATTACATATTAATAAAAAAATTATAAATTATTTTCAAATACTATATATTATTTTAGTAAAATTAATATTAGTATTTAGTAAAATTAATATTAGTATTAATATAATGTTGATGAAAAATGTGTATTTATAATTATTGATTTGGCATATTTTAATTTAAATAACAAAGAGATTTATGAAAATAATATGGTTGTTGTGATCATTTTAAATGTAATGATGAAGATTTTTCATCGAGATAGGATTGAAACATAAACTTAATTGTAACAAGTTTATGACACTTATTTTCTATTATTATCCATTGTTACTTGCACTGACTATTATAGGATTTCCTTCATCTTCTTACATCCAAATGTGTTCTTCAACTCTTCTAACAATGTCAAGGTCAATGTCTGAAGACCGAACAATTTCTTTATTTCATTATACCCACAAATGTCTAGTAGTCGAAGGTTTCTTCTTAGTGTATCGGTGCCCACATACAAATAATTTGTCACTTTATAGCCATTGAAGTACTACCATGAATCACCCACAATTTCACAACTATTAAACAATTTATCAAAGTTATACTTACACCCACCATAATCAGCCATGGAAAGTTTACTATCAAATGCATCATAGCACAACTTTGAAAAATCACCATATTTGGAAATCTCAACTTTCAAAACTAGATTAATCTAGGATCTAATAACCCATTCCATGAATCTAGTCCTAGATATCTTACCACATACTTGCAAGTACTATGTTTTTTCATAAGCCCACCTCTTCTACTACATTTATTGAATAACAAGTAAATAATTTTGGTTTTGAGTCACAATCAACTCTTCATATAGAAGAATGTCATTGCTACTCATAGTTGTCAATCATGAAGAGAAGATTCTCATCTTTCATAGTATGGAGTACAATTGATTTATTATTTGATATATGAATTTGTGACTCTCAACATTATTAAAGTAATAAAATGCTACATAAGTTAAAAGGGAAAAGGGAAAACAAAAGGAAGGATAAGTTATGAATCTCAATATTATGAAAATAAGGGTAAGATAAGTTATGAATCCCTTTTAACCATGAAATATCAAAAGTATGGTTTTTTTTCATAATATTACTAAATGTAAACTGTATCTAATAGAACATTCCAACAATATTAATATTATGTATCTAATTATAAATATATAATATTATTATTGTCATTATTTAAGTTTAAATTAATTAGGTTATATTAGATAGCTTTGAGAGTTTCTTACTTAAAGTCTACAAGAGCACGCATGTTATAGTTTAATCATACTTTGGAGTGTATGGAGTGTATGGATAAAATTAATATGCCATATATTGTATTCATCAATTTAATTTTAAAATGTTTTTGAAGACTTCAATTTACACTTATGGCTTTGTCAATGGTCACTAACACCTAGTTGTGTCTAATTCTACTTCAACTTTTAAAGATATGGAGTAGCCACTACTACTTCTATTTTTCTTTTAAGATATGCATAAATAATACATTATTGCAAATTTCAAGTATTTCATAATTAATTTAGTTTTTAGTTTTGGACTACAAATAATTACAAAGTTAAAAAGCTTTTAAAAGACATGTATAAGCAATTTTTTTACTAATTTCACTTGTTTTGTATTTTTATGTTATTGATGTGAATATTAATCACAATTCTAAAATAATTACTATAAAATTGAACCATGATTTTATTTTCCTTTACAAAAGTAGTAATCTTAGTTATTTGTTTAAGTTAATTAACATACATCATAATTTAATGTCATCCTTAGCAACAAAATAGTATTATTTCATGCACAAAAATTAATTAAATTAATTATTGTATCAACAATTTAATTAACAGACATACATATAGAATTTTTTTAGTTAAAATTATTTAAAATTAAAATTTTGAAATAATAATGAAATACTTGAAATTTGTAATACATTAATGTATTACTTATGCATAGCCTAAAAGCAAAAGAGAAGTGACATTATCTTCAAAGCTTTTTTAAAATAAATAGATGAATATAAGTTGTTACATATTAGTCTTATCCATAACACTCTAGAATATGACCGAACTATAACAAACATGATTTTCTATACTTGTAAGCAAAAAATTGTCAAAGCTATTTAATATCAACTAATTAATTTTATCCTCAATGATAAAATAATAATATTATATATTTATGATTAGATAAATAATATTGTTCTATTAAAATTTAAAATTCACATAGTGTAAAAACAAAGGGCTTTTAGAAATAAAGTATAATTTTTATAGCCATATATGCAACATTTACATTATATTAAGTTTTAAAATTGAACGGTTTTGAAATTTGAAATTCAAATACTTTTTAATATAAACTTAATATAATTTGACATGTGTTGGATTTGAATGTGAAAACAATGATGCCACTTTTAGATTTTGCAATTGATTGATACTTTCTTTGACACACAAGTATAATTTACACTTTAGATATGAGTCTTTAGATATGAGTCATGGAATAAAATAAAAGAGGAAAGTCAAACAAAAACTATAAAATTGTGTCAAATTATTATAGTTAAAATTTTGTAGGAAAACTAGCTAAAACTAAATAAAATATGTGCTACTTCAAATTGTGTGACTAACAACATAATGAATGGTAAGGTGTGAAAGTTAAAGGTTTACAAGTGCATGATAAGTAGAGGGAAACTTGTCCACCATTTTTTACCAAGATTAATCACTTTCTGAT
>SNQJ01S0115882.1:22852-33480 GCA_010110895.2 Picea sitchensis | reverse complement strand
AAATACTTAGAAATTTGAATATTTTTACAAAAATATCGCCAAACATTTATAGTTGACATATGAAGGATTAGTAAGATTCGCCAAGGTTTCTACATTTTAAAATAAATTTCCATCCTTAAAATCATCCCTGCATTCGATAAGGCATTCTTGCTATTAGTTTAGCCCCCGGTTTTATGTCTATGATAAATTCCAATTCCCTCTTTGGTGGCATCCTAGGTAACTCCTCAGGGAAGACGTCTGCAAACTCTCTCACCACTGGAAGGTGTTCTAGACCTTCCGCTACTCCCTTCATGTTTAACGCAAGGATCACATAAAGCTTACATCCCTAGCGCAAGATCTTCTGTAGTTGTAAGAAAGATATGAAGCTCGGGGAAATGCCCTGGTTCCGACCTACAATCACACATCTTCGTCCCTCATCATCGACTACGCTCAACCATTTCATATTACAATTGAGTATTTCCTCATGCGATTCCAACCAGTCCATCCCGATCACAACGTCATAAGATCCTAATATTGTGACATGTAGGTTGTCCCTAGTGACAAACTCTCCCAGGTTAAGGCTACAACCTGTAACCTTCCCACCAAAATTTTGTTTGTCTCCCGAAGTCATTTCTACAAAGCTAAAATCATCTTGTTTGACTTCCCTTACCTTAATTTTTTTTAGCGTTGCACTAGAAATAAAACTCTTGGTAGCCCTGGGATCTATCAAAATACTAAGGGTCTGGTCAACGATGGTACTTGACATCTCGAGCACAGTCGATTGGTGCTATGCCTGGAGGTCATTCACCACTTCATGAATCCAATGGGCCTTGCCCAAATCTCCCACGATAGTGGGTCCAGATGATCTCGATGCTCTAGTCCTCTCTCGAAACCATTCCTTGAATAGTTCCCATGACACATCTTCGAATTCCATAATCAAAAGTGGCAAGAGCGTATTCTACCATAGAAGAGCACTCCCCTTTAGTTGAAAGATCACCTTGCAGACCTTCATTTTGGAGGTCGTAACAATGAAGTGCGAAGAACATCACCATGCCTCGAAGGCACAGCTGTCCGCGACACTCGTGGACTTGATAACTCATCTCTCTCGAGTTATCGGTGGCTACTAACGATACTTGCTGGGGTGTGTTGTGGACCCTCAGGGGTACAGGTACCCTGGCCTCATCTCAATAAAAATAGTGGATCAAGGCCTCTGACATTCCCTAAAAGGACCTTTTCAAGCCATCATCATCCATTACAACAATCAGATCTATCCTAAAGACTTGTTCCTCCCCTTGGGGGTTAGACTCCGAGGGCACGGGCACTTCTGGAGGTGTCACACCTCCTTCCACAACACCATGTTGTGAACCTTTGTGGCTTCCTCTAATCAAGATCACAACATGGACACATTAAAGTTTTAATTAGCACTAGGTTAAAACTCAAGGGTTTACTGTAGTGGAAAGCATGGAGATCCACAGTCTCATGGTTGAACCAGATCTAATACCATATGTAATGACCCCATCATTACGACTACATACGATGCAAGATTTTTTTTTTTTTTTTTTTCAGGAAGCCAACAATGACAACAGTTAAACCACACAACTTGACGACGAACACCACACACACATATCGGGTAACATACAACAATGAATAATCACACTAGCACATCAAGCAACTGGACTAAACATACGACAATTAATAGACAGATAGAAATGACTACCCACCTGACACAAGCAAGACAACTCCTACAAGCTAAAGGAAAACATCAACAACCTGACACTGTGGCTTCAATGACCAGGAACTAGAAACCTTTATAGCGTGCAAACCCAATGCATTAAGGCGTTACAAAACCAAGTACCGACATTAATTACAACAAACGATACACCCACATCGGGAAGCACATGACTCCATCCAGGTTATCATTCGCATCTATCCATCGGACGGGCATGATCACCTCATCGGAATCATGTCGTCACACAACGTAGGCATGATAATGACCAAGGCACAACATAACACATCTAGACCAATAACCCACACAAAATTCAATGCGTTGGGAGACTGATTTAATTATCAAACACATGACGACTAACCCCAGGCACCCAACCAACATGTCAACAAGACGCAAGGGAATATGATGACTAAAATTTCATACAACACATTAAATTCCTTGCACAATAATTTCTATTGCAAACATACATCAATTGATACACATTAAAATAATTATTATCAAACAATTAGCTCAATGTAACTGTTTTCCAATGCCAATATCATATAAGTTTTTTCCTAAGGAGGAATTTGATATCCTTTAACCTGAAACAAATAATAAAATTTCTATCTATTAATTATGTCTCTATCTAATAGTAAGCCTATGTCTAGCAATGATGTCACTATCCCATAATCATATTACCATCCATTACTATGACATTATATATCAAAGGCTGTCTAACTATATATTGCTATTGGTGTCAACATATAAAACACTGTGTAACTGTATATTACTATTGATGGCAACAATAATTAAACACTGTCTAACTTTATATTGGTGTATATGCATATAAAAACGATGTCTAACCTTCATATGTATAAAACACCAAGAGTACATATAAATATGCTATCTAACTTTCACATTTAAAAAAAATGATATTACATATATAAAAAAAATGTTGTGAGACATTTGTTAGAGAAAAAATTTCGCCGTGATATATCGCTGTGTGAAAAGCTTTTACTGTCAACCATATTTGTTGTCACAACCATACTATTAAATCACTATCCCAATTATTGTTGTTAATTAACTAAAGATTATTGTCATACAATTAATGGCATACATTATATAAAATCGATGTTAGAATAATGATATTATGTCCATTGGTATTTGCCATGTTAAAAACTTTTAAAATGGAACTTAATACTCTACAAATTAATCTATACCAACAATTCGCTTGTGTAATCCACAGTCAAGATCTATACACTCTAAGACATAATTTCACTGTTTAAAATACACTGTAAGAAAACATATCAATGTGCAAAAGAGATATCATTGTTTAATAGGAACAATGGATGAGATATCGTTGTCACAAAAATCCCAGGTATATTAAATTCATAAATTCGGTAAAATCATAAATTCATAAATTATGTGATATATGACAACACAATCATAAATTCGGTAACGTTGTCACAATATGATATGGGTAAATTCTCAGTTAAGATATATTAAAATTGCAGAGTAAATAAAGGGTATTGCTAACATAAATATAGATGGAACCGCCGAGCAATAATAACTGATGTTGCTGTCATAACTATGTATGAAATCGCAGATGTAAAATCACCAGAATTCTTGGTGCAAAATCTATGCAATGTGTCACGAATTTCTGGTGTGAAGTTCTGTGCCAAGTGCCACAAATGCGTAGGGTGAAGCTGTGTAGTGTGCCATGAAAATAACTGTGGGTAAGCTGGGTAAAATGCCCAAGGGGATGAGAAATCGTTGTGTAACTATGATAATGTTGTGGAAACGATGAAATTCAAATCACTGTCATCCCAATCCAAGAAGAAAATTGTCCATAAATAAATTGATGTCAATCAAACTCACTGGGTAAAACGATTCAAATTCAAGAAGAGGATTCGAACACATGAAATAATCATTCAAAACAATTCTAGGTAAAACAAAATTGATTAAAAATGACTTGGTGAAAATGATTGTACAGAGATTAATCCTTCAAGAAGAATCACTCAACGCAGAGTTTAAACATTCCTCAACGTTGGGCAACATAAAAAACGCAGAGAATTTCCATTTAACAATGCTGGGAATTATCATTAAAAAGACGCAAAGATTTACCATTCCATAAGCTGGCGTTTATCATTCAAACATACCGAGTTTTATCAATCCAAAAACATAGAGATGTACCCAAGTTTAAGAAATTAAAAATGCTGAGAAAAATCGAAGTTTTAATCCATCAAGACGCAAAGATACTCACTCACAAGGGAGGCACAAAAATTAAAGATTAACCATAAGAGAAAAACACAAAGATATGTAAGCAATAGATAGATGGGAGAAAATTATCCTTCACTTATTATCCATTCACATGAAAGCAGGGAATTTGAATCTATAGGTCTTTAAACACCAGAGTGACGATCGTCGATTCGGCTCCTGGCCAACTACTCAGGCACAGACTAATAACTTAAGGATAAGGGACGAAAGATAAAAACACAATCTCTTCGTAATAATAATAAAAAACAACTCAGGGAATTCATTGCAATAAGAAATTGGGTTCACCAATGGAAATCAATTCAGGATACATCAAGCAATTGAATTACAAATACGGTAGGAAATCAAGTGCAAGAAAGCTCATGGAAATGAAGTCTATAAGTCTAAAAATAGAAAAATAACATGTGTAATTTAAATTCCATTGAAAGTAACAACTTTAACAGGCGTACCTTATCCAAACATGAATGATCCATGGTTTTTGTCCCACATGCGCTCTATCTAGCTCTCGCTTGTCAATCGATGTGACCTCATTGGTACCTCCCAGCCAACACTAGGGGTAATCTTCTTCCCCCTTTTCTCCCCTATATGCAAAGGGGACACACACACAATACCATGGAACTGCTAGCACCCATCTCACCTCGTAAGGTCGAGCTACCACTCGTTACCCGAGCTGGGTATCCTAACTCCCACAAGAGAAAGTTCAGTCAAGGGAAAATTCAGCAGCGTAACGTTACACAAAAATATGAAATCCATACTCATCCTCCTCCATCCTTTATATAGAGTTTTTAAGTAATTAGTTTCCCAAATTCCCATTAAATTCCTTTTTCATTAATTTTAAATAGGAAAAAAGTCCCTCGTACACATTTCACCCATTCCCTAGTTGCACCAGAAAATCAATTTTATTAATTAATTAAATATTCCTATTTCCCTCACCCACCTAAAAGCATTCATAAAAATGCTCCTTGTTGTCCCAATATTCCCTTACAAATCTTAAATGACTTACGCCTTACTTAATTCCTAGTTGAGTTCATAATTAACAAGTTCCCAAGGTAAGATTCCTTACTAAGTTAGGCATTCATCTTTTTCTTTACATTTCCCCTTTTCTTTAAGTTTACCCTTTTTCCTTAAGTTTCCTAGTTCTTTTAAGTTTCCCTCTTTTTGCTTGTTAACTAAAAATCAATTTAGCAAGTGTGAAAAAAAACAATTTATCCTTTTTCTTCTTTAATTAAAAATTAATTTAGCAAGTGTAGATAAAACAACCATTTACCCTCTTTTCTCTTTAACTAAAAATTAAATAAGCATATGTAGATAAAACAACCATTTCCCTTTTTAAAATTTTAATCCTCTATTATAATTTGATTTTAATAAACTAATTTGAATTTCTTACCCCCCTTCTTGTTATATGTTTAATTATTATTATTATTTTTTGACCACATGTGCTACTTAGACCTAGGTTTTAATTTCTCTAGGCCGGGAGACATTTTTATTAGGGAAAATTATTTTTAAATCTTACTTATTACATCATTCATTTTAAGGCCGACTAGGTTTACTCACTTACCAGTTAAAATCACGACGTGCCCTTCAGTATGCACTAGGTGCTCCAAGGGTGCCACTCGCCTCTTTCCATTTTCCTTGCACGACATGCCCTTCAGGACGCACTACATGCTCCAAGGGTGCCACTCGCCTCTTTCCATTTTCCTTGCGCGACATGCCCTTCAGGACACACTACATGCTCCAAGGCTTCCACTCACCTCTTTCTATTTTCCTTGTGTGACGTTCCCTTCAGGATACACTACGTGATCCAAGGCTGCCACTCACTTCTTGACTGACTTTGGTAGACATAAAACAACCCTGGTAGTCAATACTCCACCAGGTGATATTGTGGGAGACTAAGGGCTTCTAAGGAATAAGCCCCCGACCTTATTGCACGCCCCTTAGAATCATCGTGAGTGACTGTCACAGTCTTCCCCCATGACATCGTGGGTCTTCGCGAACTAGGTAATCATTAATCTACAGTTCGAGCCACGACGAGAGTGCTAGTAGGTTGTTTCAAGGATGCTTCCACACCTCTCCCTCAAAGTCTTTGGTTGTCCTGCATGACCCCTCTACTCCACATGTGAGTCTATTCAACAAGATATAGTCATCCTGCATCCGTCAACTAATCATGTCAGAAATAATAATCAATCATCATAACATATAATAATATGTACACACGTCATATCAACAACATCCAAACCCTAATAGTCCACTCTCTGACTTGATCCGGAGTCCAAGGGGTTTTATCGATGCTTCTACATCCTCATTGTCCAAAGTCCTGCACACTCAGGAGAACCTAGTCAATAGCACTTGTCTATGTGAATACAACAAAATAACATATCATCAATCCATAATGTCTCATAATCATAATCGAATGACTGATAGTATAATAATCCGGATCACTTGCAAATAAGTGTCCTCAAAGAATAAGTTCGCTTAGTGTGAGTAAGAGTGAGATGTTACAGTATTAGAGAAATTTATTGGGCCAAGGGAAAGCAAGTTTTTCTTCTTTTCTATATATTTTCCTATGGAAATTTTTTCTCTTGGCCTATTAACCAAGTCACAGTCACACGTTCCATTTAAAGTAGAATGGTGGTGCCATTTATGGATTGGGTTTATAATAGATATTTTAAAAATTATTAGAAGAGTTATAACCCATTTTAGTTATAGTCTCACATTAGTTTCTCTCTATGTAGGAACTAAATGGAACCCATACTAGGGCCATCAAAAGTAGGGGTGGTGGTGCATTTATAAAATATTACAAAAGTTATAACCAATTTTAGTTGTAGCCTCATAGTCATAATTTTCTCTTTGTTTAGAAATTGGATTTCCACTGCAACGATACCATTATAAATGGAGTTGGTACACCATTTCCTAATTGAGGTATTAATAGTGATTCTAAGAACTATTAAGGAAACTACAACCATTTTAAAACATAACATAAAAACCCTATCGAAAGCACATGATGGAGAGGTAGTAAAAATTGTGGAACCATAAGATGGTGATGTTGAGAGAAAATTAAGGGAATTGCATTGAATGATGGAACCGTGGAAAAATATTAATGAGCAAATGGATAATATTTCCATCAAAGTGGGATACATAATATAAATATTTTGTTGGTTTGATTTAGAGGATTATTTCCATGAATGGTATATAAAAACCTTTTATTTATGTGAAGATAACTACTTTTAACTTCTCTTTGGTGAATCTAGTCCTCTATGTGAAGTGAAAATCATTGAGGAAATACATGATGAGGTTGTGATTAACTAGAATTGTGAAAAAATTCAACTAGCCGTTGCAAGCCACGTGTGTTAGCAGGTGCGCTAAGATAGTCAATAGTCGTCGCTATAACGACGAACTTTCATTGCAATAGCGACGATAATCGCGGCCAATTTAATACAAAAATGAAAAAAATGCTAAGTTACTACATATTTTTCTACAAATGTAAGAAACGTGGAAAAGTTTCATGGAAAAATATGCCCATATGTAGTAGTGTGAATGTGAAGACCTAATTTTAGGCTTGGAGGTAGCAAGAAAAATGAAAATTACCAAGTTGGTGGCATTTGGAGATTCAAAACTAGTGGTGTAGAAAATCAAGGGTTTCTACCAAACGAGACACCCCATAATGAGGTCATACATGAATCGAGTCTAGGACATGATTGATAATTTTTATGAAGCTTTCAACATTTCTGCTGTCTTAAGAGAATTTGATTAGTAGGCTGAATCATCAACCGTGAGTAGCCAATACCTTCAAACCACCTTCCATTCCCCAAGTTAAATATGAAATTGAGATGAGGTACGGGCCATCCATCCTTGAAAACATCAAATACTAGAGAGTTTTTGAAGATGAACAACAAATAAAAAAGTTCATGGAGAATTTGCAAATACTCACATTGATTTAGACGATGAAAAATATACTAAACAAATGATTGGAGAAGTAACTTAAGAAATCCATGAATTCAATAGTTATATGGCTGAGCACAAAGTATTGCAGCTCAAGCACTTTTTTATTCCAAAATGGATGGTACCTTTGGAATAGTTGTTCGATAGGAATGATGGACTTTTTAAGACCAATGTCTTCCCCAAGGATGACAACATTGAATACTGTAATATAGGGACAAAAAAGGGGGTGAAATCATGAATATGGGTGTCGATTTTGCTTGTTTTATGAGAAAAAAAACTACATTTTCACAAGTTCTTCAACTTATGGCATACAAAATAATTTTTTTTATTTAGAATTTCACTTTACAGTAAAAAATAACTTGTGAAGAATTTTGTTAGCTTTCCAATAACTATTTTTCAAATTTTTGTTTATTAAGATTTGATATGCCAATTTGAAAATTGTTTAACAATATGTTCCTTAAATATGAAAGGAATGATAATGCATTATTTTTTCCCCCAACAATGTATCTATTATTAAACTTTTGTTTTTAACAAACAAAATATACTGCAACAATATACAGAGACTCTATTTTATTATGACTATAATTTTGAATCTAACGAATGAATATTATAATTTCTAGAATTTTTTGAAGTTGACCAAGCTGAAAACGTTGCATATTTTAAACACATGTTTTCCCCCACCTTGTATCTATCTTAAGTTTTACTTAAAAGCAAAATCTAAAAATACCCTTTTGAAAAGAACAATTTAAGGATTATGAGTATAAATTTTTCTAAAATTTTCACTATGTATTTTTAGAGATACGGATTTTTCATTTCACTTAATCATAATGTTAGATGAAAATATTATGCAATTATTTTTTAAAAAAATTAAATAAAATTAGATAAAAATAATTAAAATGAAAATAAATTATAGGAATTAAAAGTAGATTCAATTTTGCAAATGCTGGTGTCATTTTCAAAACCAAATTCTGAGTATTTGCAGGAGTCCACAACCTCCAAAGTTTAGGTAAGCTAGAGGGAATTCTCTGGTTCCTACAAACAATCCCATTCTCTAGTTTTCGACCGAAAGAATCTTTAGGCCGAAAAACATTTCTTTTGGCCGAAAAACTAAATTTTAACAGAATCCATTAAAATTAAACAGTTTCCTATCTTTCGGTCGCAAACCTTTTTTTCGTCTGAAAGATGGGTGAGTGAATTCCGTCGGACGGAAAAAATGAAAATACACATCGTATCTTTTCATCTTGTGCCAAATCATATAAATACGCTTTCAGCCGAAAACATTTAACAAAATTCTTCCCTTGTTTCATAGTTTTCTAGAGCACCTAAACAAAGTTTCGAATCATCTTTTTCATTTTTGTTGAACAAGGTAATTGATGTTTGTTCAAGTTTTTATTGGAATAACAATTTATATATTAAAATATAAATGTTGAGCATTTTTTCAAGGTGAATCCGTTGTTGAACATAAAATTATTGATATTATTTTTTAATAATTTTTGTGACAATGAAGTTTTTTTGAGACCATTTTGAAATGTTGATTTTGTTAATTTCTTTTACAAATAACTATACTCATGGGAAACAAAAGTTTGCGCAAGATAAAATTTGATCGCACTCGAGATGAAACTCACCATAACGATCAAAGGAAAGAGCATTATTGGAGAAATAAATGAGAACGTGCAAATATTGAAGAAATAAACGATGATAATGTAAATAGAGATTTTCAACAAGAAGAAGTCCAACTAGGTATGTATGCACATATTGTCTATATTAAAAGTATAGAATTCAAATTTAAAATATCATTTAATATAATTGATTGTAATTATGATTTGATGTTTTTCAAAAAATATAAATAGATCTGTCTCATAATGTCGATGAAGTCGTTGAAACCGAAATTGAAGAAGAAGACGAATCACCTATAGGTATGTAAATAAATTTAGATAATATAAGATGAACACTTGTATATAGTTTAGTGAATTTATGTTCGGGTTTTGTTTTTTAATATAAACTTTAAATTGAAATATGTAGGAGAAACTATCAACATTGATGATGAAATATTATAAAATGTTGACATTGACAAATTTGGGAAGAAAGAAGCTAAGCATTATATAAGATATCAAACTAAGAATATGTATAATACGTTTTTCAAAGATGAATCAGTAAAAATATAAGCTCAACTTTTACTTTGTCTAATAAATTCAAGAAAGTTAAAAGAAACTACATCATTATTGGGTATTCAAAAGTCGACAAAAGATACAAAGGTGAAACATAATGTCTTTGACAATATAACTAGTGTATTAAAATATTTTGTAAAATCTTGAAAAAAATATGTCAGTGTTGCACGTAGAGTGATACAAACAACAATTGTTTCATCTAGCAATATAAAAGATCATTTGACATGACACATGGAAAAAACGATTGGAACGTCAAGAAAAACATTGTACAAACATAGAAAATTTCGATTGCAAACAGATGCAAATGATGAATTGACTTGTTGGACAGTGATTTCTAGACAACCGTACAAAGATAGACTTGCAAAAAATGTTAAAGAATTGGCCCATAATTGTTGGTTGACATAATCTCGTGTTTCACTACATACAAGGGATGTGTTGCGACGAAGAATAGCATGAAAACAATATGAAGAAAATCCAAAGAATATATTGCCAATGACACAAATATAATTGTTCAATAAGTTCAAAGAAGAGCACAAATAAGTTAAAATTTACATCAATACATT
>SNQJ01S0115882.1:0-19653 GCA_010110895.2 Picea sitchensis | reverse complement strand
ACATAATATCATTATTCTAACATCGATTTTATATAATGTATGCCATTAATTGTATGACAATAATCTTTAGTTAATTAACAACAATAATTGGGATAGTGATTTAATAGTATGGTTGTGACAACAAATATGGTTGACAGTAAAAGATTTTGACACAGCGATATATCACGGCGAAATTCTTTCTCTAACAAATGTCTCACAGCATTTTTTTTATATATGTAATATCATTTTTTTAAATGTGAAAGTTAGATAGCATATTTATATGTACTCTTGGTGTTTTATACATATGAAGGTTAGACATCATTTTTATATGCATATACATCAATATAAAGTTAGACAGTGTTTAATTATTGTTGCCATCAATAGTAATATACAGTTAGACAGTATTTTATATGTTGACACCAATAGCAATATATAGTTAGACAACCTTTGATATATAATGTCATAGTAATGGATGGTAATATGATTATGGGATAGTGACATCATTGCTAGACATAGGCTTACTATTAGATAGAGACATAATTAATAGATAGAAATTTTATTATTTGTTTCAGGTTAAAGGATATCAAATTCCTCCTTAGGAAAAAACTTATATGATATTGGCATTGGAAAACAGTTACATTGAGCTAATTGTTTGATAATAATTATTTTAATGTGTATCAATTGATGTATGTTTGCAATAGAAATTATTGTGCAAGGAATTTAATGTGTTGTATGAAATTTTAGTCATCATATTCCCTTGCGTCTTGTTGACTTGTCGATTGGGTGCCTGGGGTTAGTCGTCATGTGTTTGATAGTTAAATCAGTCTCCCAACACATTGAATTTTGCGTGGGTTATTGGTCTATATGTGTTATGTTGTGCCTTGGTCATTATCATGCCTACGTTGTGTGACGGCATGATTCCGATGAGGTGATCATGCCCGTCCGATGGATAGATGCGAATGATAACCTGGATGGAGTCATGCGCTTCCCGATGTGGGTGTATCGTTTGTTGTAATTCATGTCGGTACTTGGTTTTGTAACGACTTAACGCATTGGGTTTGCACGCTGTAAAGGTTTCTAGTTCCTGGTCATCGAAGCCACAGTGTCAGGTTGTTGATGTTTTCCTTTAGCTTGTAGGAGTTGTCTTGCTTGTGTCAGGTGGGTAGTCATTTCTATCTGTCTATTAATTGTTGTATGTTTAGTCCAATTGCTTGATGTGCTAGTGTGATTATTCATTGTTGTATGTTACCTGATATGCATGTGTGGTGTTCGTCGTCAAGTTGTGTGGTTTAACTGTTGTCATTGTTGGCTTCCTGGAAAAAAAAAATCTTGCATCGTATGTAGTCGTAATGATGGGGTCGTTACATATGGTATCAGATCCGGTTCAACCCTAAGACTGTGGATCTCCATGCTTTCCACTACAGTAAACCCTTGAGTTTTAACCTAGCGCTAATTAAAACTTTAATGTGTCCATGTGGTGATCTTGATTAGAGGAAGCCACAGAGGTTCACAACATGGTGTCGTGGAAGGAGGTGTGACACCTCCAGAAGTGCCCGCGCCCTCGGAGTCTAACCCCCAAGGGGAGGAACAAGTCCTTAGGCTGGATCTGATTGTTGTAATGGATGATGATGGCCTGAAAAGGTCCTTTCAGGGAATGTTAGAGGCCTTGATCCACTATCTATATTGAGATGAGGCTAGGGTGCCTGTACCCCTAAGGGTCCACAATACACCCCAGCAAGTACCGTTAGTAGCCACCGATAAATCGAGAGAGATGAGTTATCAAGTCCACGAGTGTCGCGGACAGTTGTGCCTTCGAGGCATGGCGATGTTCTGCGCACTTCGTTGTTATGACCTCCAACATGAAGGTCTGCAGGGTGATCTTTCAACTGAAGGGGAGTGCTCTTCTATGGTAGAATACGCTCTTGCCACTTTTGATTATGGAATTTGAAGATGTGTCATGGGAACTATTCAAGGAATGGTTTCGAGAGAGGACTAGAGCATAGAGATCATCTGGACCCACTATCGTGGGAGATTTGGGCAAGGCCCATTGGATTCATGAAGTGGTGAATAACCTCCAGGCATAGCACCACTCGACTGTGCTCGAGACATCAGGTACCGTCGTTGACCAAACCCTTAGTATTTTGATAGATCCCAGGGCTACCAAGAGTTTCATTTCTAGTGCAACGCTAAAAAAAATTAAGGTAAGGGAAGTCAAACAAGATGATTTTAGCTTTGTAGAAATGACTTTGGGAGCCAAACAAAATTTTGGTGGGAAGGTTACAGGTTGTAGCCTTAACCTGGGAGAGTTTGTCACTAGGGACAACCTGCATGTCACAATATTAGGATCTTATGACATCGTGATCGGGATGGACTGGTTGGAATCACATGAGGAAATACTCAATTGTAATATGAAATGGTTGAGCTTAGTCAATGATGAGGGACGAAGACGTGTGATTGTAGGTCGGAACCAGGGCGTTTCCCTGAGCTTCATATCTTCCTTACAACTACAGAAGACCTTGCGCTAGGGATGTAAGCTTTATGTGATCCTTGCGTTAAACATGAAGGGAGTAGCGAAAGGTATAGAACACCTTCCAGTGGTGAGAGAGTTTGCAGACGTCTTCCCTGAGGAGTTACCTGGGATGCCACCAAAGAGGGAATTGGAATTTATCATAGACATAAAACCGGGGGCTGAACTAATAGAAAGAACGCCTTATCGAAAGTCGACCTTGGAGTTACAAGAGTTGAGAATGCAACTGAAGGAGTTTCTAGACCTAGGACTTATACGTCCAAGTGTGTCACCGTGGGGTGTGCCTATTATTTTTACGAAAGAAGGATGGGTCGTGGAGACTCTGCATTGACTACTGTCAATTAAACAAGGAAACGATAAAGAACCAGTATTTGTTGCCAAGGATTGATGATCTGTTTAATCAGATGAAAGGAGGGATGGTGTTTTCAAAGATAGACTTAAGATCAGGGTATCACCAGTTATGGATCAAGGAGGATGACATCCCTAAGACCGCCTTTAAGACAAAGTTTGGACATTATGAATTTATTTTTTTATCATTTGGAATGACGAACTCCCCAGGGGTATTTATCAGTTTGATGAGCGGGGTGTTCTGTGAATACTTGGACAAGTTTGTCCAAGTATTCATTGGCGATATTTTATTTACTCTTAGACAATGGAGGAGCATGATGAGAACTTTCTCTTGGTACTAGAATGTCTGCGAGAGAAAAAATTGTATGGGAAATTCTCTAAATGCTCATTTTATCAATCAAAGATTCACCACTTAGGACATGTCATCTTCAGGGAAGGTATCGTTGTAGATCCAACAAAGCTCAAGGCTATTATGGAATGGCCTGCACTGACAAATGTCCCAGAAGTGCATAGCTTCATGGGTTTAGCGGGATACTATCGATGGTTCGTCGAGGGTTTCTCAAAGATAGAAAATCCGATTAAGGAATTGTAGAAGAAGAACCAGAAGTTGTTTGGACCGAGAAATGCGTGGAGGCATTTCGGAGGCTCGAGGTGTTGTTGACAATGACACTGATACTGAAGATCCCTGACATGGACGAGGACTTATTGGTATGAACTGATGCATCCAAGGAAGGCTTAGGTGGAGTCTTAATGTAATATGGTCGAGTGATCACTTACATATAGAGAAATTTGAGAAGGCATGAGGAGAACTATGTGATCCACGATTTGGATTTGTTAGCCATTGTTTATGCCTCGAGAGTTTGGAGGCACTACCTTATTGGATGGAAATTTGAACTAAACAGACCATTGTGGACTACAACACATCTTTACGCAAGGCAACTTGAACACATGACAATGGCATTAGTCAAAATTGCTTAGTGAATACAATTTCAAGATTACTTACATAAAGGGAACAGTGAACAGAGTGGTGGATGCGTTGAGTCGGAGACCATGCATCTTTTCGGTGATGCCTCTTTAGAAGAATCTATGTGAAAATAATCTAATATTACAGCGCAACAATGACTGGTACAAAGAGGTCAAGGATTTTTTCAAACAAAACACAATGATGGTGCCAAAATATGAAGGATTTACTATGGACAACGACAAATTATTGAGATTTAAAGGTCAAATTTACGTATCGCCCAAAGACGAGTTGAGGGGTTTGATCCTAAATGAGGCTCATAGAGCAGTGTATATGGCTCATCCTAGAGTCATGAAGATGAGGGAAGACCTTAAACCCTTATTCTTCTGGACAGTAATGAACGTAGACATAATCAACTATGTGGAAAGATGTCTCGAATGTCAGCAGGTGAAGGCTGAACATAGACATACATAAGGATTACTACAACCACATGTTATTCTGGAATCGAAATGGGAGGTCATTTCTATGTATTTCATCGTTGGATTTCCATTGACGGTAAGGAGAAATGACTCGATTTTTGTGGTAGTCGACACTCTCATGAAGAGTGCTCATTTTATTCCTGTGTGTACGATGTATCAGGCACCTGACATAGCTAGAGTTTTCATCAATGACATTGTGAGTTTTCATGGCATGCCTAAGAGGATTATATCTGATCGAGGATTGATGTTTACTGGACAATTTTGGACTAGTTTCCAAGAGGCCTTGGGAACCCAACTTAATTTTAGTACCACGTATCACCCAGAGAAAGATAGGCAAACTGAACAAACAAACCAAATCTTGGAGGACATGTTGTGTATGTACATTATGGACCAACATAAGTGTTGGGAAGAATTCTTGCCACTGGTAGAATTTGTGTATAATGACAGTTATCAAAGCACCATTAAAATTGTGCCTTTCGAGTTTCTTTACGGGCGATCGTGTCGGACGCCTTGAGTTGGGATCAGCTTGAGGATAAGGTCCGAGTGGGACCGGAAGCGATCAATAAATGGAAGTTCAAATGCAAACTATAAGACAAAGGATCAAGGAAGCACAGGATCAGCAAAAGAGTTATGTCGATATGCATCGTGTCGATCGTAGTTACGATGTGGTGATCGAGTATTCCTATGGGTGAAACCACATAAGAATTCGATCAAGTTTGGAAAGGGTGATAAACTATCTCCTAGGTTCATGGGATCCTGTGAGATTTTGGAAAAGAGAGAGTTGTGGCCTATTGACCATCCTTTCTTGATCCTTGAGGCGTATGCACGATGTCTTTCACATCTCTGCTTGAGACATTATGTTAGTGATCCTACACATGTTTTGACTTGAGTACTTTGTAGGTATCGGATGAGGGTACACTCATGGCTGAGCCAATCCGCATATTGGACCATCACATTCGACAACTACTGCATCGAACAGTAGATCAAGTCGATATCCAGTAGGAAAACTATAGTCCGCACTCGATGACCTCGGACAACGCATATGATATGCATCAGCAGTTTCCCTTTTTGTTGATAGATAGACTTATGATACTATGATACACTTTATTTCAGCACTTATATACTGTGAAACTTCGGGACGAAGTTTAAAACAAGAGGGGGCGTATGTAACATTCCGCTCTTGCCCACACTGAGCGAACTTATTCTTTGAGGACAATTGCTTGCAAGTGATATGGATTATTATACTATCGATCTTTCAATTATAATTATGAGACATTATCGATTGATGATATGTTATTTTGTTGTATTCACATAGACAGGTGCTATTGATTGGGTTCTCCTGAGTGTGTAGGACTTTGGACATTGAGGATGCAGAGGCATTGATGAAACCCCTTGGACTCCAGATCGAGTCAAGAAGTGGACTATTGGGTTTTGGATGTTGTTGATATGACATATGTACATATGATTATATGTTATGACAATTGATTATTATTGCTGACATGATTCGTTGATGGATGCAGGCTGGTGATAGCTTGCCGATCAGACTCACATGTGGAGCAGAGGGGTCACGCAGGAAAACCAGAGACTTTGAGGGAGAGGTGTGGCAGTATCCCTGACACAGCCTACTAGCACTCTCATCATGGCTTGAACTGTAGGTTAACGATTACCTTGTTCGAGAAGACCTATGATGTCGTGAGGGTAGTGTGTGACAATCACTCACGATGATTCTAAGGGGCGTGCAATAAGGCAGTGGCCTTATTCCTTAGAGACCCTTAGTCTCCCACAAGATCACCTGGCGGAGTATTGACTCCAGGGGTTTTTTATGTCTACCAAAGTCAGTTAAGAGGCGAGTGGAACCCTTGGAGCACGTAGTGCATCCTGAAGGGCACGTCATGCAACGAAAAAATAAAGAGGTGAGTGGAACCCTTAAAGCACCTAGTGCGTCCTGAAGGGCACATCGCGCAAGGAAAACGAAAAGAGGCAAATGGCACCCTTGGAGCACCTAGTGTGTCCTAAAGGGCATGTCGCAGTTTTAAATGGTAAGTGAATAAACCTAGTCGGCCTTAAAATGAATGATGTGATAAGTAAGATTTAAAAACAATTTTCGCTAATAAAATTGTCACCCGGCCTAGAGAAATTAAAGCCTAGGTCTAAGTAGCACATATGGTCAAAAACAATAATAATAATTAAACATGTAACAAGAAGGGGGGGTAAGAAATTCAAATTAATTTATTAAAATCAAATTAAAATGGAGGATTAAAATTTTAAAAAGGGAAATGGTTGTTTTATCTACATATGCTAATTTAATTTTTAGTTAAAAAGAAAACAAGGTAAATGGTTGTTTTATCTACACTTGCTAAATTAATTTTTAATTAAAGAAGAAAAAGGGTATATTGTTTTTTTTCTACACTTGCTAAATTGAATTTTAGTTAACCAGGAAAAAGAGGGAAACTTAAAAGAATTAGGAAACTTAAGGAAAAAGGGGAAACGTAAAGAAAAATGTGAATGTCTAACTTAGTAAGGAATCTTTCCTTCGGAACTTGCTAATTATGAACTCAACTAGGAATTAAGTAAGGCGTAAGTCATTTAAGATTTGTAAGGGAATATTGGGACACCAAGGAGAATCTTTAGGAATGCTTTTAGGTGGGTGAGGGAAATAGGAATATTTAATTAATTAATAAAATTGATTTTCCGGTGCAACTAGGGGATGGGTGACATGTGTACAGGGGAGGATTTTCCTATTTAAACTTAATGAAAAAGGAATTTAAAGGGAATTTGAGAAACTAATTACTTAAAAACTCTATATAAATGATGGAGGAGGAGGAGTATGGATCTCATCTTTTTGCATAATGTTACGCTGATGAATTTTTCCTTCACTAAAATTTCTCTTGTGGGAGTTCAGATACCCAGCTCAGGTAACAAGTGGTAGCTCGACCTTGCGAGGTGAGCTTGGTGCTAGCAATTCTCCGGTATTATGTGTGTGGCCTCTTTGTAGCTCGAAGGCTCGAGGGGGAGAAGAGTACCCCTAGCGTTGGTTAGGAGGTACCGGTAAGGTCACATCAGTCGGCAAGTGGGAGCTGGACGGAGTGCATGCGGAACAGAAACCACGGAGAATTCACGTTTGGATAAGGTATGCCTATTAAATTTGTTAACTGCAATGGAATTTAAATTACACATGTTATTTTTCTATGTTTGGATTGATAGACTTCATTTCCATGAGATTTCTTGCACCTTCTTTCCTACAGTATTTGTAATTCCCTTGCTTGTTGTATCCTGAATTGATTTCCCATGGAGAACCCAACTTCTAATTGTAATGACTTCTCTGAGTTGGTTTTATTGATTATTACGAAGAGATTTTGTTTTTATCTTCCATCCCTTATCCTTAAGTTATTACTCTGTGCCTGAGCAGTCGTCCAGGAGCCGAATCGACGGTTGTCACTACGGTGTTTAAAGACCTATAGATTCAAATGCCCTTCTTTCCTGTACATGGATAATAAGTGAAGGATAATTTTCGCCCAGCTATATATCCCTTGCATATCTCTATTTTTTTCTCTTATGTTTAATCTATAATCCTTGAGCCTCCCTTGTGAGTGAGTATCTTTGCGTCTTGATGGATTAAAACTATGATTTTTCTCTGTGTTTTTAATTGCTTAAACTTGGGTACATCTCTGTGTTTTTGGATTGATAAAACTCTGTATGTTTGAATGATAAACCCCATCTTATGGAATGGTAAATCTCTGCGTCTTTTTAATGATAATTCCCAACATTGTTAAATGGAAATTCTCTGCATTTTTTATGATGCCCAGCGTTGAGGAATGTTTAAACTTTGTGTTGAGTGATTCATCTTGAAGGATTAATCTTTGTACAATCATTTTCACCAAGTGATTTTTACTCAATTTTGTTTAACTCATAACAATTTTGAATAATTATTGCATGTGTTCGAATTCCCTTCTTGAATTTGAATCATTTTACCCAGCAAGTTTGATTGACATTGATTTATTTCTGGATGATTTTCTTCTTGGATTGGGATGACAACTATTTGAATTTCATCGTTTCCACAACGTTATCATATTTACACAATGATTTCTCAGCCCCTTGGGCGTTTTACCTAGCTTACCCACCTCTATTTTCGTGGCACACTACACAGCTTCACCCTACGCATTCATGGCACTTGGCACAACACTTCACACCAGAAATTTGTGACACATTGCACAGATTTTGCACCAAGAATTATAGCGATTTTACCTCTTCGATTTCATACATAGTTATGACATCAAAATTAGTTATTATTGCTCGGCGATTCCATCTATATTTATGCCAGCAATACCCTTTATTTACTCTGCGATTTTAATATATCTTAACTGAGAATTTACCCATATCATATTGTGACAGCATTACAAAATTTATGATTGCGTTGTCATATATCACATAATTTATGAATTTATGAATTTACCGAATTTATGAATTTAATATACCTATGATTTTTGTGACAACGATATCTCATCCATTGTTCATATTAAACAACGATATCTCTGTTGCACATTGATATGTTTGGTGACAGTGTATTTTAGAGAGAGAAATTATATGTTACAGTGTATAGATCTTGACCACAGATTACACAAGAGAATTGTTGTTATAGATTAATTTGTAGAGTATTAATTTACATTTTAAAAGTATTTAACACAACGAATACCAACGGACATAATATCATTATTCGAACAACGATTTTATATAATGTATGCTAGTAATTGTATGACAGTAATTCTTAGTTAATTAAAAGAAATAATTGGGATAGCGATTTAATATTATGGTTGTGACAGCGAATATGGTTCACAGTAAAAACAAATCACACAACGATATATCACAGCAAAAAAATTTCTCTAACAAATGTCTCACAACATTTTTTTTTTATATATGTAATATCAACGTTTTTAAATGTGAAAGTTAGATAGCATATTTATATGTACTCTCATCATTTTATACATATGAAGGTTAGACAACATTTTTATATGCATATACACCAATATACAGTTAGACAGTGTTTAATTATTGTTGCCATCAATAGTAATATACAGTTAGACAGTGTTTTATATGTTGACACCAATAGAAATATACAGTTAGACAACCTTTGATATATAATGTCATAGTAATGGACGGTAATATGATTATGGGATAGAGACATCATTGCTAGACATAGGCTTACTATTAAACAGAGACATAATTAATAGATAGCAATTTTATTATTTGTTTTAGGTTAAAGGATAGAAAATTCCTCCTTACGAAAACACTTATCTGATATTGGCATTGGAAAATAGTTACATTGAGCTAATTGTTTGATAATAATTATTTTAATATGTATAGATTGATGTATGTTTGCAATATAAATTGTTGCGCAAGGAATCTAATGTGTTGTATGAATGTTTAGTCGTCAAATTCTCTTGTGTCTTGTTGACTTGTCGATTGGGTGCCTGGGGTTAGTCGTCATTTGTTTGACAGTTAAATCGGTCTCCTAGCGCGTTGAATTTTTTGTGGGTTATTGGTCTAGATGTGTTATGTTGTTCCTTGGTCATTATCACGCCTACGTCGGGTGACAGCATGATTCCGATGAGGTGATCCTTCCCTTCCGATGGATAGATGTGAATGATAACCTGGTCAGAGTCCTGTGCTTCCCGATGTGGGAGTATCGTTCATTGTAATTGATGTTGGTACTTGGTTTTATAATGCCTTAACGTGTTGGGTTTGTGCGCCGTAAAATTTTCTAGTTCCTGGTCATCGAAGAAACGGTGTCGGGTTGTTTATGTTGTCATTTAGCTTGTAGGTGTTGTCTTTCTTGTTTCGGGCAGGTATTTGTTTCTATCTGTCTATTGGTTGTCCCATGTTTCGTCTAGTTGCTTGATGTGCTAGTGTGCTAAGTCGTTTTTGTTTGTTGCCTGATATGAGGGTGTGGTGTTCATCATCAAGTCGGGTGGTTTAACTGTTGTCGTTGTTTCTGTCCTGCTTTAAAAAAAAAAAAACTTTGTGTTGCATCATATGTAGTCATAATGATGGGGTGATTACAAATACCACTTATTATAATCCTTAGACCTTAAGTTGATCCAAATTGCATAAATTAAATAATACCTAACAAGAGTATTGAACCTTTTTATCTATATTCCAAAAGGATATAAATGTTCACGTACCCCTTTGAGGGGGAACCTCTAAGCGAGCAATGATCCAATACAATGATAATCCTTTTACACTCAATTACATAGTTGTTTATCCCTATAAATGGTTTCTATTTTTCCAAAAACCCTAACCACTGGTGGCCCCTACATTGATGACCCAACAGTATTTCATTGAATGTTAACTACCTAGCGGGACTTAATTAGTAATACTTGACATAGTGGAGCTAGTCCACATTAAATTAAGTGGCCACCATACATATCCTATGATGCAGGAGCATTGCCTGCGAAGCACGAATGCAGGACAGCTTGGCGCACTAGCGCACACTTTGAAGAAATTTAAATTTTAAAAAATGTGTATCATGCAAATCTTTTGAAAGGAGTTGTAATTAAAGAGAATGTTAAATGTTGTAGATCTGGATGGTTCATGAAGACATCGGAGAATGTATTTTGTTTTAATGTAGTTGAGTGTGGTACAGATTTGATGTGTTCGATCTGATCTATCTATCCCAAACATTTATTGTAATAAATTCTAAGTAGTTGATAGCTTTTAATTCGATAGGATAGATTTAGAGTCATTGGAGGGAAGAAATCGAAGATCCCTCTTGTATAAAGATTTGTATCGTTTCCTAGTAGAGGTTGTTGGCACTCTAGTTATTGAGAGTTATCGACATTGTAGAAAAGAGTTGAGAGTGACCGAGAAGAAGTGTTTGAACATATGTGTATTTCAGTTGAATGAATACAACAAAGGAGAATTGTCCCAAATGTGTGGTGTTGATGCATCTATCTGAATGAATGAATGGTAGAATTTCTGTCTATTCTCAATTCTTTGGTATTTCTTGTTCTTGAATTTATGCATGTATTTACATGGCTATATGTATGAATCTGTGATATTTTAAATAAGTTTCAATTGATTATCTTCTACGAGAAAGTGAAAGTGTGCATAGTGTTCGCAAGGACTGCGTTGATAGAGTCTATTTCGAATCATAAGCTCAGAAGAGATAGCGTGAACCTTATGCGTGCAAGGAGGGCATAGCGTCCGCAAAGTGTGCGTTGACAGGGTCTATTTTGACTCAGAAAGTTCTGGAGAGATATCCTGAAGAAATTATACCCACAAGGAGTGCGTGACTGAGTCTTCTGACTCGGAATCTCAGGAGGAGTGGTTAAAATTTCCCACAGTGTGACGGTATTTCAGAGGAGGACATGTTGCAAGGTGTGCACAGGCTAAATTTTGACTAAGTGTCAAAAAGAGTATTTTGAGAAGACACGAGTTCGAGAAAGAATAATCTCAAGAGGGATAATGATGAGAAATATTCTAAGGAAGGAATCCTTTGAGGTTTCCTCGATTCAATAAAGCAAGAACGCCCAAGAGGTATTGGAATCATTCTAGACCATAAGATCTGGGAGGAGTTGCACGGAGGTCACTCGTGAGGTGTTTTGGAGGTCGGAGTTCGGGACACTTCAAAGCATTAAAAGGTGATATCACTGAAGTCATGAACTCATGAGGTGAATCTTAATCATTGGTTGTGAGGAGACACATGGCAGTGGATTAGAGAATTTAGGAATCCGATATTCGGAGGAAGTAAGGGTGGAGTAAGGGAATTTCTATGAAGTCACGAAACCCGAAGTTTAAGTTGGACCGTCAGATCCATGAAGACACGTGGAAGAGACCCATGAGCTCGGAGGAAGCTGTTTCAGAAGGAAACAGAGGGGGATATTGCATTATTGTCGAAGCCCGAAGTGGCTAAGGGTTGGCCCGAGGTCATATCCTGTGGTCACATAGTAGAGAAAGAGTCTAGCGCAAACTAGTACTCACGAATTGGTGTCTCCAAGCATCAGAGAGAGGAGTTGTAAGTAATCTGAATTTATACATGAAATCAAGGGGACCTGTGTGAGCATATAGATTGCTCAGGGTCTATTGAAGGCCCGAAGAACCAGTTCGGGTTGAAGAGTTTGAAGATCCAAGGCCGGGAGGTCGTAGAATCCTCGGGAGAGAAGGGGGTTGTGTAGATCAGAGTGGTATCAAAGCTCATACAGAATTGACTTCTGCAGGTAAAGGGGACAGAGAAGTAGGTTGATATCATCGAGTGGTATCATATACATAAGCACAATGTCACCTTGGAGACGTCCAGAGCCGCCCGTAGCAAATAGAGCTATGGAAAGTGAGATAAGAGAACTTAGAGCAAGGTTGGATGCCATGGAAACAACACAAAGGAGAGAAACTGATGTTGGAGATGTCAGCGATGCAAAAAATGAAGAAGTGGAAGTTGAAGACATTGTAGCGAAGGATTTGCATAAGAGAGCTTGTTGAAAGCAGTTGTTAAGTTGGGAGCTAGATAAAAGATAGACATCCCAATGTATGAAGGTAATTTAGACATCAAAGAATTGCTTTATTGGATACGAGCAATGGACAAGTATTTTGACTATGAATATGTTGATGAGGAGAAAAAGGTAAACATGTTGTCACCAGGTTGAAAGGACATGAATCATTGTGATGGGATGAACTGTATGATGGGAGGAGAAGCAAAGGAAAACAAAATATTAAGAATTGGGATCGGAGGGTAGCCAAACTAAAGGAAAAATTCATACCCAAGGACTACTAGATAAATTTGTTCAGGAGGTTGCAGAACCTGAGACAGAAAGGAATGACTATGAAGGAGTACATAGAGGATTTCTACAGACTAAACATCAGGGTTGGACAAAAAGAGAGAGACGAGGAAAAAATTTCCAGGTACATCAACGGCCTGAGATATGAAATCCGGGACGAAATCAGCATGATGATCGTAAATACTGTAGAGGATGTGTACCAAATTGCGCTGAAAGCAGAGGATAAGTTGGCCGGGAAGGAGAGTAAAAAAAATAGAGGTAGAATCTTCAATAGAGGCAAAGGAGTTTCCCATGACAAGACACAGAAGCCCAAAGGTGAGGCAGAGAAACCACATAGTCATTCTGAGAGAGGAGGAAGTTCTTGAGGAAGAAAGAGTGGTGATAGAAACTCTTTTCCTAGAAGAAGAGGTAGAGGAGGTACAATAAAGTGTTATGTCTATGGAAAGGTAGGACACATGTCTTGGGAATGTCCCAAGAGGAAGAAATAAGGAGGTGAAGCTCACATTTCGGAAGCGCAGAAGCGAGATGTTGAGGCAGAAGGTGCAGAATATGGGAGATATTTGATGATGAAGAAAGTCCTCTTAAAACCAGAGCCAGAAGCTAAAAATCTGGTGCAGAGGAACAGTTGTTCATGACATCTTCCAAGACTAAAGACAGAGTATGCAAGGTGATAATTGACAGTGGGAGCATTGATAAATTATTATCCACAAATATGATTTAGAAGTTGGAGTTGGAGACGACCGTACATCCAATGTCGTATAAATTATCATGGTTGCAGAAGGGTCGTCAGGTAACAGTCACTAAACAATGCCTGGTTGAATTTAAAATAGGACGATATAGAGACAAAATTCTATGTGATGTAATTCCCATGGATGTATGTCATGTTTTGTTGGGAAGACCATGGAAATATGACAGGAATGTCATTCACGATGGGAGAATAAATAATTATACCTTGGAGAAGAATGGTAGGACACATATGTTGTTGTCAATCAAAGAGAAGAAAGTGAAGGAAGAAGCCAGCACGAGTATACTTCTCATGAGTGGGAAGGAACTCCTGAGTGAAGTTAAGAAGGAACAGGAGATGCAGTTTGTTGTAGTGAGGAATCCAAAAGTTATCCTTACAAGTACTTCTATGGAGGATTTGCCTGAGGAAATTCAAGAGTTCTTAGAAAATTTTGTTGACATAGTAGTGGATGAGTTGCCAAGCTCATTGCCACCTATCGAAAGTATCATCCATCACATTGAATTGATACCAGGAGCAAGCATGTGGAACAAAGTAGCATACAGATTGACACCTCAAGAGAATGAGGAGGTGAAAAGATAGTTTCAGGATATGTTAGAAAAAGGTTTGGTTAAAGAAAGATTGATTCCATGCACAGTGCCAATTGTGTTGAGTCCGAAGAAGGATGGAGGATGCAGAATGTGTACCGACTCAAGTGCAAAAAATAATATCACCATTAGGTACAGATTTCCATTGCCAAGGATGGATGACTTGATGGATTGCTTAAGTGGAGAAAACTATTTTTCAAAAATAGATTTGAAAAGTGGATATCACCAGATAAGGATGAGAGAAGGTGATGAGTGGAAAACAACCTTTAAAACAAATGAGGGATTGTATGAATGGCTTGTTATGTCGTTTGGCTTAAAAAATGCCCCGAGTAATTTTATGAGGTTGATGAATGAAGTGTTGAAATATTTTATTGGCAAGTTTGTGATCGTATATCTGGATGATATATTGGTCTTCAGTAAAAATGAAGAGGAGCATATAAGGCACTTAAAACTAGTAATGAAGAGGCTATAGCGGGAGAATTTGTTGATCAATTTAAAGAAGTCCTCTTTCATGAAGAAAGAGCTCATTTATTTGGGTTTTGTGATCTCTTCAAATGAATTGAAGATGGATCATGAGAAGGTGAAAGCAATCAAAGAATGGTCCTCACCAAGGAGTATATTTGAGGTAAGAAGCTTCCATGGATTAGCAAGTTTTTACTGAAAGTTCATCGAAAATTTTAGTGAGATTGGTGCACAAATGATGGATACAGTGAAGAAAATACATAATTCTTTCAAATGGACAAAAGAGGATGAGAAGAGATTCAACATATTGAAGGACAAGATAACAGAACAATCGATTCTGGTATTACCAGACTTTGGAAAGACATTTTAGGTGAGATGTGATGCGAGTGGGGTTGCAGTTGGAGCGGTCTTAAGCCAATATAATAGGTTTGTTGTGTATTTTAGTGAGAATTTGAACGATGCCAAAAGAAAATACTCCACATATGATAAAGAGTTCTATGCCATAATTCAAGCCTTGAAGAAAAGGAGGCACTATCTCGTTCTGAAATATTTTTTTTGTATAACAATAATCAGCCTTTACAATTCATAACCAGACAAGAGAAGTTAAACCAGAGACATGTCAAGTGGATAGAGTTTATGCAAAATTTCACTTTTTTCATTAAAAATATTTTCGGTAATGCTAACAAGGTTGTTGATGCATTTAGTAAGGAGATGTCTAATTCTGCAGGAATTTCAAGTGAAGACCTTGGGATTTGACCACCTTAAGGAAATTTATCCTAATGATCCAGATTTCAAGGAAGCATATGAAGCATGTGCAAATAATGTGCTCAGATACAGAATCTAGTGGGTCGAATATCTGATTCAGGATGGATTGTTGTTCAAAGGATGTCAGTTGTGCATACCAAAGTGTTCGATGAGGGAGAATTTGTTGAAGGAAAAGGATAGTGGAGGTCTAGCTGGACATTTCAGCCATGACAAAACGTTTGCACAATGAACGGTTCATATTATTGGCCATGTATGAGAGCAGAGGTGAAAAGGTTTTTGAAAAAATGTAAGCTTTTACAGTATGCGAAGGGGAAGAAGCAGAATACTTGGTTGTATCAACCATTTCCTATTCCAGAGAGGCCTTGGGATGAAATAAGCATGGATTTTGTGTTGGGATTGCCAAGGACACAAAGAGGGAGTGATTCCATATTTGTGGTAGTGGAAAGATTTCCAAATATGGCACACTTTATCCCATGCTAGAAGACTAGTGATGCAACACATGTTGCTAATTTGTTTTTCAAGGAAGTTGTAAGACTCCATGGATTTCCTAGGAGTATTGTTTCAGACAGGGATACCAAATTTGTTGGTCATTTCTGGAGAACATTGTGGGAGAAGATGGGAACATAACTATCCTTTAGTTCTGCATATCACCCTCAAACAGATGGACAGACTGAAGTGGAAAATCGAAGTTTAGGAGATTTTTTGAGGAGTTTGGTCACTGAACGCCATAGCCAGTGGGATCAAATTCTAGCACAAGCAGAGTTTGTATATAATGACTCAGTGAACAAAAGTATTAGAAAGAGACCATTTCAGATAGTGTATGGAATGAATCCGAGGGGAGTTTTATATTTGACAGATCTGGAGCAGAGCGAATTTAGGAGTGTTGGAGCCGAAGACTTCACTGCAGAAATGCAGGGACTTCATAATCAGATCAAGGAGCAATTGAAAAAGAGAAGCAGTGAATATAAATGCAGAGCTGATAAACACAGGAGTAAACTTCAAAGTTGGATATCAAGTACTAGCACATCTTAGGAAGGAGAGGTTTCCAAGAGGAACATACAATAAACTAAATTTGAAGAAGATAGGACTGTGCAAAATCCTAAGAAATTTGGTGAGAATCCTTATGAGATAGAGTTGCCATAAGATGTAGGTATATCTCTCATATTCAACATTGTGGACATGTACCCTTATAGGGGAGATGAAACAGAAGGATCTTAAGATCATAAGGAGATCCAATGGAAAAAGCAGAGTCCTATAGCAGAAAAACCACAGATGGAGCAAATTGTAGACCGACGAATTGGTAAGAAGACCAAAAGAAAAACATATTTTGAATATTTGGTAAAGTGGAAAGGATGACCAGTAGAATATGTCAGCTGGGTAAACTAAGTGGACATCCAGAAGCATGGAATGTGGGTACAATAGCTCATGGACAAGATTCCATGAATTTTTCAGCCAGAGGAGTATGATGTAGGAGCATCGTCTGCGAATCATGAATGGAGGACAGCTAGGCACATTAGTGCACACTTTGAAGAAATTTGAATTTTGAAAAATGTGTATCACACAAATATTTTGAAAGGAGTTGTAATTAAAGAAAATCTTAAATGTTGTATATTTGGATGGTTCATGAAGACATCGGAGAATGTATTTTATTTTAATGTAGTCGAGTGCAGTACAAATTCGATGTGTTCGATCTGATCTATCTGTCCAAAATATTTATTGTAATAAATTCTAAGGAGTTGATAACTTTTAACTCAATGGGATAGCTTTAGATTTGTTGGAGAGAAGAACTTGAGGAGCCCTCTTGTATAAAGATTTGTATTGTTTCCTAGTAGAGGTTGTTGGCACTCTAGTTATTGAGAGTTATCGCCATTGTAGCAGAGAGTTGAGAGCTACCGAGAAGCAGTGTTTGAACATATGTATATTTTAGTTGAATGAATACAACAGAGGAGCATTGTCCCAAATGTATGGTGTTGATGCATATTTCTAAATGAATGAATGGTAGAATTTATGTCTATTTTCAATTCTCTGTTATTTCTTGTTCTTAAATTTATGCATGCATTTACATGGCTAGATGTATGAATCCATGAGATTGTAAATAAATTTCAATTGGTTCTCTTGTATGAGAAAGTAAGTGTGCATAGTGTCTGCAAGGAGTGTGTTGACAGATTATGTTTCGACTCATAAGCTCAGAAGAGATAACGTGAACCTTATGCATGCAAGGAGTGCATAGCATCCGCAAAGTGTGCGTTAATAGGGTCTATTTTGACTCAGAAAGTTCTGAAGAGATAGCTTGAAGAAAGTTTACCTGCAAGGAGTGTGTGACCGAGTCTTCTGACTCAGAAGCTTGGGAGGAGTGGCTGAAATTTCCCACAAAGTGACGGGATTTCAGAGGAGGACCTATTGCAAGGCATGCACAGGTTGAACTTCGACTAAGTGTCGAAAAGAGTATTCTTAGAAGACAAGAGTTCGAGAAAGAATAAGCTCAAGAGGGAGAACAACGAGAAATATTCTAAGGAAGGAATCCTTTGAGGTTTCCCTGATTCAGTAAAGCAAGATCCATCCAAGAAGGATTAGAATCATTCCAGACTGTCAGATCTGGGAGGAGTTTCACAAAGGTCAGTCGTGAGGTATTTCAGAGGTCGAAGTTCGGGACACTTCGAATCATTGAAAGGTGAGATTGTCGAAGTCACGAACTCACAAGGTGAATCTTAACTATTGGTTGCGAGGAGACATGTGGGAGAGGATTAGAGAATCAGAGAATCAGAGATTTGAATGAAGTAAGGGTGGAGTAAGCAAAGTTTCACAAAGTCGCGGAACCCTAAGTTTAAGATGGACCGTCAGATCTAGGGAGACATGTGGCAGAGACCCGTGAGATCGGAGGAAGTTGTTTCGAAAGTAAATAGAGGGGGATATTGCAGTATTTCCAGAGCCCAAAGTGGCGAAGGGTTGGCCCGAGGTCATAACACATGGTCACATAGCAGAGAAAGAGTCTAGTGCAAGACTAGTACTCATGAATCGGTGTCCCAAGCATCATAGAGTGGAGTTGTGAGTAATCTAAACTTACACGCGACATCAAGGGGACCTGTGTGAGTGTATATATTGCTCAGGGTCTGTTGAAGGCCCGAAGAACCAGTTCGGTTCAGAGAGTTTGAACATCCAAGGTCGGGTGGTCGTAGAATCCCCAGGAGAGAAGGAAGTTGTGTACGCCATCCTATCATTAACTCTAATGGTTCCTTAGGTCCCCATTACATCACTAGGGGGAATCCCACAAAATAGTTTTTATAAAAACTAAGAGCACAAAACTCAAGAATGGGACCAAAGTATACTTATATGTAAAATAACTACAATTTATGACTGCAAATATAAAATCTAATTGTACCAATATGTAGTGCTAAAATAATACACAACCTTAAAAAAGTGTTGAAAGATGAGTCTATATGAAGAATTTATGACCATGGGAAGGTTTCCAAAATGGAAATTGCTCCTATCTCTGTGTAAAAATAGACAATATTACTATGTGGATAACATTAAAACATAACTTAAATTTCTCCTATCTCTGTGTAAAAATAGAAAATATTACTATGTGGATAACATTAAAACATAAATTGACTTCACCAATGCAATATCTTGAATAATTAGCTCAAAAAAAAAAAAATCACTAAAAGTATGTCATAATCATTGCAATATTGTTGTTTTAAGTTAAGATTAAATTCCAGATGCTCAATGGAAAGAGGTAAAAACAAGGTGCTTCGCATCTCTTCTTTCCATGTTGGAAAAGGATGTGGAGGTGTGGAGAGGGGAATGTAGAAAGAAGAAGGGATGTATTGGGAGGGATAATGGGAGAAAGGTGGATGCAAAAGAATGTGATGTGGAGGATATATAAGGGATGTGAAGGAATAAAGAGGAATTAGGTGAAATGAAAATAAATGGGAATGTGGAGTGATAAGTATGTGGAGAAAGGATTATGGAATAATGTGAAAAATGATAAGTTATAAATGATGAGAGTGACCAAAATTCTAAGCATATAAAACCCCT
>SNQJ01S0115881.1:48229-58989 GCA_010110895.2 Picea sitchensis | reverse complement strand
GTTTGGTTGTGGGGCTAGCCCCCACGTCTAAGACCTTGGCACACTTGAGGCTTGGTCATGGGAGATGCTCCCTTGTGGCCAAGCCCTAGGCGTGCCCAAGGCTTAGTCACACTTGGGTCTTGGTCGCATGGGCCATCCCCCCTGTGCCCAAGTCACAGCCTACACCCAGGGCTTGGTCGTAGGGAGGTTGGGGTGATGTTGGGCATCACCTCAAGCGCCCCCGTAGGAGAAATCATGGTTTTGTATGGGAGGGGCATTTCTCCCACTATCCATCATGAGACGAAACTATAAATTGTTCACTTAAAAACAAGAAAAAGTGTAAATTAAAAAACAAAACAAAACAAAACAAAACAAAACAAAACAAAACTATACCTAAATTTGTCTTTTTGTTTCTTTTTTTTTTTTTTCGAAAAATCCTATGAATTTTGCTAAAATTTATTTCAAAAATGTATTAATTTTTTTTTGAAGTTGTGATTTTTTTTTTAGAAAAAATTAGAAAACATCTAAAAATATTAGTTTTTTTTTTTATAATTTTCGAATGAAAAAATCTTATGTGATTCAAAGATGATCTTATAAATGTTTTTTTGGTAAGTTGTAAGAATTTAAAAAACAACTAACCTCTGAAATGCTAGATTCTCTTCAAATGTCTTCTCGATGTTTCTCCTTTGTAGATTGCTCCAAATTATTTAATGAATCCTACCCAATATTTCACACAATGTAAAAAGACAAAACAAGATTGTGTATATATAACAAAAATGATATAAATTATTGTTAAGTATAATGAATGTGGGTTAAATAAAAAAGAACAAGACTTTCTACATATATACCTAAAATTATATGGATCATCGATAAGTTTAATGAATGTGGGATAAGTAAAAAAAACATGAAAAATATTGTAATTAACAAACAAATAACAAAATAAAAGAGTAAAAGTTATTTTTAATTTTGAAGGGAAAATAATAAAGGGAAGAAATGGGGGGGAGGGGGGGATTTTCAGGGGGAAATTTTTGAGGGAATATTCTGGGGGGGAGGGGGAATTTTGGAGGGAAAAGTTCATTCTGCAAGTTATAAGATTGTCATTGGGAGGGTGGGAATTTGTATAATTCTATGTTCTTAGTGAAAAGTGATGGCTTTGTTAGATAAATAAGATTTTATTTATGAGGCATCAAAAAATTGTTCGCATACCTCTTCTTTTAGGACTAGCAAGTGAAATGGGAATGCTTGTAATGTAAATGATGCGTCATATTTTTAAGCTAGCCAAAAGTTTGATCATAGTGCAAGCAATGTTATTCAACATGTTCCTCAATAAATTTCTAAATCAAAGGACTTTGAAGGCACCAATGATAAAGAGGAGGAATATGATGGTGATGAATCTAATCAACAGTTTAACAGTATTGATGATGATTTTCCTCCAAATGAGGATTTTCAAGCTACCGATGTTGATGATGGAATTTTTTCTCCAAGTGAGGATCTTAATGACATTGATAGTCTTAAGGGTGATGATGATTTTCCTTCAAGTGAATATTTTCATGGAAGATCGAATGACATTGGTGAGGATGGTAATCATTGTTCTAGTGATTTTGATATTCCTCTTATCAATGAGATTATCAATGAATATGATAATGGACCTAGGAATAAGTATCATGTTCTCAATCATTCAACTGCAACAAATCAAGGTGATTAAGATTCTCTTGTTCAGTCTCCTGGCAATGTTTTTCTTGATATTCCTTCTAGTGATGAGGAATTTTTTTCTAATGAGGATGATGAAATAGTGGAGACATTTCAAAGAAACATTGTGTCTAGGACTAGGACTAGACCTTTTTATATCAATACAAATCATTCTAGTTATACAAGGTCTAGGAAATCATTTCTCACTAAATCAATTTCCATAAGTGAATTGATTTCAAGTGGATGTTGTCAAAATGATTGTTTGAAAAACATGGACTACATGTATGCCCTGAATAAAAGGAAGACATATTTGTCAATGAATAAGATCATGCAAAATTCATATTTGATGGGGTGCATGATATCCACCAAAACAAGATATGATTATCACACTGTGAATCTTTTACTTTGCAGAAAGGATTTCAAAAAAATACACTCAATTGGTAATCTTTGTTTATCAAGAATATAAACAAGGTTGGAAAAATATCCTTCATTTTATTCAAAGGTACATCCTGGACAAGAGAGTGGTCCATTAATAAACACTACATTGTCATGGATGCGTGAATTCTTTTCCAAACATGGAGAGTGTATGCCAGATAGAGACACAATACATATTCCATATAATTTCTCAAGGAGGGAAATCTACAACTTGTACAAAGGATATGATGAATATGTTGAAGGAAATGGTAATTTGATTATATATGCATATTTTACAAGGATATGGAAGAAACAATTCAACAATGTCTGTATTCCTAAAATTTCAAGGATGGGGATTTGCAGTATATGTGCTACTCTTAAATAAAGAAGAGATTAATATGAAGGGGAATAAAGAGGTATGTATTTACTATTTTTTTTTATTTTTTAAACTGGATAGTTATCAACTATGAAAACATATGATCAATATTTTCATTTTATGTGATGTGCAGATTCCATAGTCAAAGCACCTCAAGAACATCAAAATCAACAATTAAATGAAAGGAAAAAGTTGTACAAACATAAGAAGAAGTTTTATGATGCTCCAAAACAATATTTAGGTATGATAATTGATGACATGGACCAGAAGAAAACACTTCTACCACATTTTTTCCGTACACCAAAAAAATTACAGGAAGAGAATTTCATTGAGTTTCACTTGGTTGGTTGTATGGTTTTCAATGGAAAAATGTGTCCAAGGGTTTACTTCACAACTCTAAATATTCATAATGATGAAAATATGACCATAAAAATAATTAATAATGTGCTTACTCACTAGTATGCCAATCTTCTTTGAGTTCTCTATCTACAATTGGACAACACTAGTCACGGAAATAAAAATCAAATTGTGTTTGGATATCTAAGCATGCTTGTTGAACTAAGAATCTTTCAAAAGATGAAAGTTGGTTTCCTTCTTGTTGAACACACTCATGATCATATTGATCAAATGTTTAGTCAGTTTTCAGTAACATTGAAGAGTAAAAATGTTGGAATCCTACCATCATTGATTGATTGTATTAAGAAAACATACATTCCAGATCTTGTTTTTCATATATCAAAAGAAATTGTTGACATGTGAATATTTATTCAAGAATGTGCATCGTGAAGAAAAATGTATTGAGAATCTTAATGAAAGTAGATTCCAACATCAATTTTGTTTCAAAAAATTTGATGGGAAAACACTTATATGGAGAAAGAAGTATTCAACTATTGCAGAATGGGGGCCTTCATCAGGTTTAGCATTTTTGAAGCTCATTCCAAATCGTCAAATATTTGCATAATGTTTTTTTTTATTACAATCAGTTGCTGAAATCCATAGTGCACAGAAGTGTAATAGAGATATAGGTTATTTTGAATGCTTGGAAGAAATAAAAACTGTCCATTAAATATACATATGAGTACTTTGATTTTGTTGATTTTGTTTGGTGGGAGTCTTTTTTCAATGGTCAAAGTGACATAATTTCAAGCTCAACAAATGAAGATACATTTTTGAAGACTCTATTTAATTGGCCACAAAATATGCCAAATGAATCTGAAGAAAGAAACATTGTTGAACGATAAGAATCGCAAGGTACTATTTAGTTTACACAAGAAAAGGAAAGATAAATGTATATTGGTTCTTAAAGGTCACGTGCACAATGTGAAGCCATGGAATAATTTTATAGGGGTTCACTACATGATATTGAGGGTATCATGATTGCAGTCTTAGTGACTGATGATCCACATTGTTATCCATTCCAGAATGAAAAGGTTATAAAAATTGAGAAAGAAAATGAAGATGTTATTTCAATTGAAGTGCATTGGTATGCAACAGGTACACACCCATTCAATGGTGTGTACAATCCATATATGGTGGTTGAGAAACATGTCAATAGAAAGAGAAAAAGAAAGGGTCAAAATACAACTCATCGTCGCACTAACCTCTTAAAATTAGAGAATGTTGACACACTTGTTTATGAATTCAATTTTACAAAGAGAGGAACTCTTCAGGACATCAGAGATTATCAAAAGGTTGCTGGCACAAGAAATAACTGCAAGATGGGAGTGTGTTGAACCTAGTTGTAGATCTGAAAGGATTTTGACATTTCAAATTTTGGGCATGCATGTAGACTCAGATGGTGCATTCATAGACAATAGAGAAGAGTATGGATGATCTACATCTTGATCCAATCATTCATTTGAAGACAATGTAGACTTTGATGGTATTTCATAATCCATGATTCAATCTGAATAAGTGTATAAAACATTTTATGTATTTTTTATCCATATTATGTGTGTATGGTAACTAGAAATGAGCATTGAACTTATATATGATCTTACAAGAAGTTATGAATCATTTCTATGTTTTATGAATTATATGTTTTGATTATGGAGAATATAATAAAATTCCTTAGAAAATATTTTTTTTTAATATGGACAATGTAACAATACTTTTAAGAAATAATTTATGTTTCATTCAATGTAACTTGTATTTACTTTTTTTTTTATTAAAAGTAAAAAAATATTAAAATGTGATGTTGAATTTTTAAAGTATAGGGTGATATTTTCATGGCAGTATGTATTATCTTGTGTTTGGAGTGATAAACTAAGATTTTAAAAGTAAGCATTTAAGGGTTGATTTTATGATTTTGTTTACAATAATAATGGTTTCTTTTATCACTTTAAAAAACTGTCATTTTAATACCCCAATTTTAGAATGGGTGCTACCGGTAACAATACTTTTCAATTTGATGGTTGATTTTCAGGTTTTGGTTTTAATGGTACCAACTGCTAAAAACACGATTTTAAATTATCTATAATTTTAACGTTTTGAAAAAAACAATTTCTTTATGTAACATCATTTTTTTTTATTTAGGTGTTGCTTTTAAGGTTTTTTTGAGCTATTGTATGAGTTTTGAAGGCCATGCTTGAAAAATGTTGTAATTTTGACCCCGTTTGAAAAAATGGTGCTATCGGTAGCACCATTTTGTTTATTTGGAGGTTGATTTTCATGTTTTTCTATGAAAAAATATGGGTTTTTTGGGTCAGAGTTCTCATTTTGAGGTCACATTTTTTGTTAAGTCGGTAACTTTGTTAGATGCATTCTAGTCTTGAATGTTGTTGAGAAATATAGGTTTTCATATACCTCTTCAGGAAGGTATATATTATCTAAAGACCAAAGAAACATGCCATTTGGTGCAATAAGTATTGTTTTGTGAGGCCATGAGAGGTGTCTCACTTATAATATTCATAACTACTTTACCCATGGGAAGGGAGTAGCCCCTTGAATTTATTGGCTTCTTGAATTCTTTATTGGTATATGGAACATTGTCTAGACCAATTTTTGTGTCATGAACTTTGATCCAATTGGAATACTTTTTTTTTCTTATGAAACCAAGGCCCAAGAGGTAAAATTGATCGAATGATGATGCATCCCTAAAAATAAAGGAAATTTTTTTCTTAAAAAAGTTTTATTTTATGTTTTCACTTCTTCATTGTATACCTCCAAATTATCATATATCCATTGTTTGAGGATGAATTTAAGTGGAATTTCACAAACAAAATATATAATTAAAATATGAATCATGTTTTCATTCATTGCCTATGCAATGAAAAAGTGATCTAATTTTTTTTAAAAATTTATATTATTAATGCTTACCTTCTTGTAAACTTTCAACACAAAATTTGGAGCCCACCTCCTCAATGATGCCATTTTGATTGAATAGTTTTAGATTTGAAACAGGGGGTAATCATATGTAGTATCATCCATCATATAATTTTTTAAAGAGCTCTAAGAGCTCCAAAGGGTGGAATTTTTATCTTGCATCCAATACAATACAATTGAAGTGAATATATTGTACAGGGGCAATAAATACAAATCACCCTAGCCTATTATGGAAACATATTAAACCTTTTATTTGGGAAGTATGAGACTACTTGCATGGAGAAATTTATTGAAACATACACTCATTGGACATAGAATACTATTCCTATTTGAAATATTATCGTTGTGGCTACTAAACATACACCCTTACAATTTTACAAGAGCACAATGTGTGCATTTGTAGGGAGACAAATTAAGTTTATAAATCCACTTAAATGGAATTATTGGAGATTTATTAAGGTAATTTTTGAGCTTGGGGTAAATCATGTTTACTTGGAGCTCATGCTCTCATTGTGGCTAGGGAATTCAACACTATTTCTTATGCATTTTTGTATCATCATGACTTAGATATTTAATATTTTGTTCATAACAGTCTAGATGATTAAGGCTACCATCCAAATTACTCCCTCAAAATCAAAACTTGAAAAAGGGACTCAAATCAAGTTAAAATACATATTGTATGTAGTAATTCTATTCAACTTAGTATTTTTATAAGTACAAAGTCGAAATTGATTTTATAAATAATGTAAAAAATAACTCAAAATGATGCTTTAATTCCTAATGATTCCATAATTCAAGAGTTAAATTGTGGGTGTCCAATCCATGATGTTTTGATCATTAAGTTCCCATCTATGAAGCATGTACTTATAGAATTTGGCTCTAACCATTCAACACTGTAAATGTTCGACAACACAGGTATTCCAATAGAGGACGAACACCTTCAGTAACCACTCACATAACCAGATCAAGGATCAACACACCAATGTTTTAACATGGTAAAACCCCTATGGGGAAACATCCACAGCCCCAGCGAATGCAGGCACTTGGAGAAATTTATTAATACAAAGAAAAAGATTACAGAGATATTTTACAGGAGAGTTTCTCACAATCAATCATCGGAAAATGACCCTCCATGCTCTTTAAATAGAGATCATGGACCAATCGAGTGCTAAGCCACAGATCGATAGGCATTAAGATTGAGGAGAGTATGAACCGTCAGATCACTCTATGTCGGGAACATATCGTGACCATCATATTTCCTAACTACAAATGCATACTAATGCATACTAAAGAAACACACTAGAAAACACACTTTTACCTAATGACACAATAGGCCAAGTAGATCTTACTAACTCCTAAGTGTCTAAATATCATAACATCCCCCCTTAAGAACAAATTGGGATAGGATTGAAGGATTTACAATAGTGACACAATAGGAGAAGGAAGGATTCATTAGAGCCTATCCCACCTTAATGACAACTTCCTGAACTCCTAACATAGATCGAAGTTTGGAAAACTTCGCTTCTATAAGAGACTTTGTGAAAATATTTGCAACTTGATATTCTGTAGGGAAAAAGAGCACTTCAATAACTTGATCATGAATGAGATTCTTGATGAAGTGCATGTGTATCTCGATGTGTTTTCTATGCTGATGTTGAACTGGGTCTTTGGCGAGCTTGATGGCACTCTGATTGTCACACCAAATGCTGGTCAGATGCTGGTGCTGGAATCCAAACTCTGAAAGGATCTGTCAAAGCCATAGGGCTTCCTGACTTGCATTTACCATTTCTCGGTACTCTACTTCTGTTGAAGAAAGTACAATAGCCTATTGTTTCTTACAGGCCCAAGTGATAGGTCCTGAACCAAGGCTGAAAACATAACCTACAGTAGAATTCCGATCATCAGGGTCGCTGACCCAATCTGAATTAGTGAAACCAACCAATAAAGGAGTCCCCCCTAAACTATAATGTATCTCGAATTGAATTGTACCACAAACATAGCGAAGTATCCTTTTAGCTAATTTCCAATGGATTTCATGGGGTGTTTGCATATATTGGGCAAGAAGACCAAAAAAAAAGGAAATATTTGGACGCGTATGAGTCAAGTATAAGAGGCTACCAACTAACTAACTAACGATACAGGGTGGCATCAACTTCAGGAGAAGTACAGGTGGTAGAAATCTTGACTCCAGATTGGAAGGGAGAAGGGTTTGGTTTACAATTGTCCATGTGAAAGAGACGAAGAAGGTTACACGCATACTTAGACTAGGAAAGAAAAATTCCTTCATTGGTTTGCAAAACTTGGAGGCCAAGGAAATAGTGAAAAAATCCTAAGTCTGTCATTTCAAATTTCTTCTTAAGGATGGTTTTCACATGGTTTAAAATTTTTGAGTCACTACCATTAAGGATAAGTTCATCAACATAAAGGACAAGGATTATGAGATGGATTCCTACTTTCTTGGTATAGACATTAGGATCAAAATGGCACCTAGAGAATCTAGTGGCAATAAGAAATCTATCCATTTTGGCATACCAAGCTCAGGGAGCTTGCTTGAGACCATAAAGAGATTTCTTGAGGCGAAAAACAAGGATAGAGTCATTCTAGACATAGCCAGGAGGTTGTTCCATGTAGATTTATTCTTTCAAATCTTCGTGCAACAAGGTGGATTTAACATCCATATGATGGACCTCCCATTTATGTGAGGCAGGAAGGGCAAGAACAAGGTGGATGGAATTCATTTTTTCTATAGGGGCAAAGGTTTCATTATAATCAATTCCTTCAACTTGGGAAAATCCTTTGGTAACTAACCGAGCCTTGTGTCTTTCAATATTTCCATCTGATGCATACTTAGTTCTGTAGACCCATTTCCATCTAACAAGTTTTCTTCCTTTTGGAAGAGGTACAAGATACCAAGTATCATTTTCCATTAAAGAAAGATACTCTTCATTCATTACTATATCCCAATCTGGATGACCTGTAGCTTCTGCAAATGTCTTTGGATCATGAGTTTTTGAAACTTGAGCCAAAAGAGAAGAGGATCACTAGAACTGTGAATGTGTCTGACACTAATCTGAAGGATCACCGACAAGAACACCAACTACTTCTCATTTTGAACGGAACCATCTAGGAAGCGGTGGAGCTCGTGTTGGTTCAGGTTTAAAGGACTCATCTGGAGGAGGGTGAGAAGGTGGACGTGGATTTTCATCCTCACTGTCATCATCTGAAGAAGAAAATAGATCATAATAAGGCACAAATGCCGAAGATGGATCACAGGCTGAAGAAGGCACAATCACCAAATTGGGCTCGCAGGCCAAGATATTTTCATCAAATTTAACATCTCTTCTAATAATAATTTCATTACAATGTGATTGAAGAAGTTTGTAACCTTTGACATCTTCAGAATAACCAAGGAGACAACAACAAATATACGCTTCTCACTTTTTAGAGAACGCAATGCTTTTCCTTTTCTCATCGGGAATGTGAGCCCATGCTATCTTACATAAATACATGGAAGTGGCTTACATCTAGTTTGATTTTGGTTCAAAGCTTCTTCCCGAGTGTTACTTTTAAGAGCCTTTGTGGGAGTGTGATTTACTATGTAATTTTCACAGGTAATGGCTTCCATGTCACTGGGCACCAATCCCATATTGGATCATACAATTAGCCATTTATTTTATTGTGCGATTCTTTCTCTTAGCAACACCATTTTGTTGTGGTGTATATGGAATAGTGTGTTTCATTTGGATTCTATGTGTAGTGCAATAACTTGTAAATTATTGTTCACATATTCAGTTCCATTATCTGTTCTTAAACATTGAATTTGATGTCCATATTTCTTTTCTAGGGCCTTGTAGGCCAAGAAAACTTGTCAAAAAATTTAGTCTTGAGTTTTAAGAAGTAAACCAAATGCGATGCGGAAAAGTCATCGATGAAAGTGGTTGCACTGCTTTCCTTTTCTCATCAGGAATGTGAGCCCATGCTATACTGCCAAATACATGGAAGTGACTTACATCTAGTTTGATTTTAGTTCAAGCTTCTTCCAGTGTTACTTTTTTAAGAGCCTTTGTGGGAGTGTGATTTACTATGTAATTTTCACAGTTGATGGCTTCCGCCTAATACTTTAGACTTAATCCCTTATATTGGATCATACAATTAGCCATTTATTTTAGTGTGCAATTCTTTCTCTTAGCAACACCATTTTGTTGTGGTGTATATGGAATACTGTGTTGCATTTGGATTCCCTGTGTAGTGCAGTAGCTTGTAAAATTATCGTTCACATATTCGTCTCCATTATCTGTTCTTAAACATTGAATTTGATGTCCATATTTCTTTTCTACAAGGGCCTTGTAGGCCAAAAACTTGTCAAAAAATTTAGTCTTGAGTTTTAAGAAGTAAACCCAAGTACGTCTGGAAAAGTCATCAATGAAAGTTAAGAAATACTTGCACCTAGAAAAACAAGGAGAAGAAAGTGGAACACACAAATCACTGTGAACAAGTTGCAAAGGACCCGAGGCATGCCAAGAGGCACGTTTGTCAAAAATGTCCTGATGATGTTTGTCGAGAACACAACTGACACAAACACCATATATGCATGAAACAAGAGGAAGACCAATCACCATCTGTTGATTACATAGTTGTTGCAATGAACAATAGTTTAGATGACCAAACCGCTCATGCCAAAATTTGCTCAAGTCATCTCTATGAGCAACAAAAACTGATGAAAAATATGATGACCCAAAGTTGTCAAACTTGTAAAACCTGGTAATATCATCAACAATTCCAGTTGCAAGAACATGCTTAGGAGATATTTAACTTACTTTCATATCAAAATTCCTAGCGAACAATGGCGGACACTGAGGTTCTAGGGTTTTGAGTTTGCGACTTGTCTGAGAGGCCATGGCGGCGCCAGGGGGTGGGGGCTCGGCCCCTCCTCCGCCGAATCTGTGCAAAGAGGCCTTTGCAAGGCTGGTTACGAGCT
>SNQJ01S0115880.1:0-27965 GCA_010110895.2 Picea sitchensis | reverse complement strand
TGGGACGGGAAAAGTATTCTTTTATTAATCTCAAGATGAATCAACTTACAATAATGATAGAGATCGGCCACCGTTCCTCGATCCTGATCCTGGGGTCGTCCTCTTCTTTGTCCTCCAACTGCTTTGCTTGAATTCTCCTTAAGCTTGAGGAAAGGCTAAAGGGTTGGGACAAACGGATTCGGCAATTGGGCAGAGTTTCTTTGCTATATTTTTCCTTGTTTAAATGGTACCCCTACCCCTTCTTTTATAGGCTAGAAGGAGCTAGGGTTTTGGACGAACTCTCGGCCATGCATGGCTGGGAGTTTCAGTTAACTGACCCATAGCTTTTTGTCTCGTCGACAACTTTTCCTTTTTTGTGATTCTGAAGGAAAACGCAGGCTGTAGTGGGCCTGCTAGCATTTGTCCGCGGGCTGTAGTGGGCCTGCTAGCATTTGTCCGCGGGCTGTAGTGGGCCTGCTAGAGTTTGCCCGCGGGCTGTAATGGGCCTGCTAGCGTTTACTTTTTAAAAATGGATTTTTTGGAAGAGTTGTTCAGTAGTTTTTTGGCAAAGAAGGGATATGAGTTGGCCTAATGCCAGGTAAGCATGTGTGGTGCAATTTAGGGTTATAACAGTAGTGCAACTACAACTATGTGATTTATATTTGATGATATCATAACCAGGTTTGGATGCCCTAAGACCCTAATGAGCAATCAAGGTACACACTTTATTAATAAGACTATGGAAGCTTTGACTCAGGAATTTGAAGTCCACCATTGGAAGAGTACTCCCTACCAGCCACAACATAATGGGACGGTCGAATATTTCAACAATGTATTGGAGACAGCACTGACGAATATTTGTAGTGTGAACAGGGATGACTGGGATCTGAGAGTACTAGTAGTTTTATGGGCCTATAGAACTACTTGCAAGAAGATGACAATGCAGACTCCCTTTAAGTTGGTTTATGGTCTAGAAGTAGTTGTCCCTATGGAATATTTGGTTCCTAGTCTCATAATTGCAATATTTAAAGATATGGATGACACTAGCGTTGTTCAAGAGAGGTTTTCATAGTTGGTAAAACTAGAAGAAGAATGATTTATTACAAGATTCCATCAATAGGTATAGAAGGAACATGAAAATTCCTACCATGACCGTCATATCAAGAATAAATCCTTTAAACAAGGAGATCTAGTATTGGTATATGACAACAAGTTCATGAAGCATCCACAGAAGTTCAGAACACATTGGATTGGGCCATTTGAGGTCGCATATGTTACAAAAGGAGGATTTGCGCAACTAAAGACACTGAATGGAGAGTGGAAGGAAGGTTTAGTGAATGGGAGATAGTTGAAATTATATTATGACAACTCATTGCCTTGCATCTCTCAGTAAACAAATGAGAAAAAGGGTCGAGGTACCAGGTGCAATTGAAACTGGGTACCAAACATAGAAAAGACAATCTTCACAAAGAAGGGAGGGACATAGAAGAAAGAACAGGGTGCCCCGCATAGTCTGAAGACGAAGAAAAACAAAAGGTTCAGAACTAAAGTGCCTCAGGATGAGTCACATGTGAGTGTTGGGGGCTTGTTGTCCTTTGGTCATGAAAGAAAGAGAAGGTTAAGGAAGAAGCATGAAGTGCGAGCTACGCGGAAGACAAGTTGACTGAGATTGGGTCGAAGTGGCCAAAAGAGAAAAAAAGGAGTGAAGTAAGAGAAAGCAAACCATTGGACGGGGAGATCGAGGAAGAAATATTAGCAAGGAAGATAGATCATGGACAACTCAATAAGAGGAAAAAGACACAAATGGATGATTTGGAGAACCTCGCAAGAAAGAAGGAAAGACAAGTTGGTGAAGCTCTAAAAACATAGGTCAAGTTGACCTAGGGTTTTAGACACCTAGGATTTTTGTATTTAGGGTTTCCAAGAAAATAATATCCCTTTTCTATGACTTTACAGTCTTGGGTATATGAGTGTAGGAGGAGGTCTCCTTAAGGATTCCTTGCTCATGGGGATTTTTCCTTTTATTTCCCTTGACACCCCAAAGGTTTCCATGTTAAATATGATTTCAACTAAGTTACAACAATCCCTAGAATCACTTGATCCTTTCATAGTACCCAGTCTTTATGATCATAGTTCATTTTCTATGTCAAGCTCATTAAAAATTGAAATAAACCCCCTTCCATTTAAGTCGATTATTTCTTTGGATCACCTACTTGAATCTTATTTTCCTTCACATATTAGTTCTATTTATTCTTCCCCATATGGAAAAGACATTCCTATTAGTATCCAGAAGTCTAAACGAATGAATAAGAAGATTCGATGGAGGAAATGACACTTGAGGGGTAGGTCTCCAGCCTCTGGACATCATGTTGGAGCAAAGCCACTAGATTATACCAATAAAGTCGGGGGAAAAATACCTCTAGAGATACACGCTACTATAGGTGATGCTCGTTTGGGGGTCGTTCCCATCGGAACTTAGTGATATTTTCTAGACGATCTTAGTCTTTGTTCTTTCTTGTGTTTGTAAATACATCAGAATAGGTTACCAAGTAAACTTTTATCACTTTTTTTGGCTCATAAAAACTATACAAAAAATGAACTCTTTGGAGTCTCGTTTAAGCTCTATTCAGAATCCCTAAACATGAAAAGATTGTCGAGTGAGCTTGTTTCCTTTCAAACTAGTTAAAAGGTTTGAAAGAGCATCTCTCAAGTGGTAGTTTACCCCTTTTTCAACCTCGTAAGACTAACCATGAAAAAATGTATACTCTAGTTAATGATGACTAGAAGAGTTATCCCTTGTGTTGTTTTACACTTTTTCGGGCTTAGGGGGACTAAATTTATGAAAAATAACTCCCCTGGAGTCATACTGAATATCTTTTCAGACTCCCTAAATGTGAAAAGGCTGTCGATTTTACCTTATTTGAACTCTTAAAATTATGCATCAATGGACCCATATGGGACCGAACCCCTCCTTGTTCAGCTTCGTTAAACATATGATGAGAGAATTATCAAAGATGAGCTATACCAAGCATCAATTATCCTCCTCAAGCTCATTAAAAAAAAAAAGAGATACTCACTAATCATAGTGGGGGGGAAATTGAAAAAAGTGGGTCAAATTTTTTGGAAAGCATCATGGCCTTTGTTTGTTGTCTCCCTTAAACATGGAAACTATTTGTAGCTCATCTTATAGTTGGATAATATTCTTGTCTCGAATCTATTTTCATCTCGTCTCACAGTTGGATAATATTCTTTTCTTTGAGTCATACCAATTCCATGAGTCCTCATACTCCGTCATCTCACTCGAAGAGTTCCCCGATGATCGTTGCAATATGTTTTGGTCTATCTCTTAGTTGAGTCAATGCTTCCATGTCACTTTTCATTCCTCACAATGTTCAAGGGAAGTTTCACCTAAAGCCAACCTTTCTATAGTATAATTCATTTTCATACCTCTCTCAGTCAGTCCTCATCTGATCTATCATATTTTATCGCTTTCTTGTGTCAGTTTCATGTCAATTGTCACACACCCACTATGGGAACTAATATTTTTTCAATTTTTCCTTCCTTTCACCGAGGAACAAAATCCACGAATTCCTATGGGGCCTGATGCAGACCCTACCATCCCTTATCCTTACCCATGTGATCATTGGCTATGACCACGGGCCTTACCGGAGAGGTGTTTCCAACTTTCGCGATTTAGGAAATCGTGATGCATGTGTTCCTCTGCTCTCTTGTCTCTCGAAGTGTCGAAATCTCAAAGGCATCAACAGTTTGTCACATCTAACAATGCCTCAGATTAAAACCTGGCATCCCACCTTTCGGAGTTTCGCGTACCGGGTTTTCATGATAGAAGAGGACGAGGGGTTCATACCCTTCGGTTTTCTGGGTGCCGAAACACCAAAAAACCAAATCTACATGCGCTAAGCCGTATCGAGATTTCACAAGATGGGAATTCAGGATTGGAATGTACCAAGGACTTGCTTTTAGATATCCCAGGTGCCAAAATACCGAGACATCAAGACTTATCCACGTTATTATTATTTCAGGCTTTCGCAAGTCAGGGTTTCGTGACCGGTGAGTACAAGGGAACTGACCCTTGGGTTTCCCAGGAGCCGAAACACTGAAACATCCAAACTCTAGACACACTATGTCATTTCGAGGTTTCGCAAGCCAGGATTTCAGGACTAGTGAGTACAAGAGACTTTCCCTTAGATATCCCGGGTGCCGAAACACCGAAACACCATATCTCATCCACTCTATTATCATTTCGGGGTCTAGTAAGTTGGGATTTCGGGATATGCACAGACAGGAGGTCTCGAACTTAGGTTTCTTAGGAGCTAAAACTTTGAACTGTATATCCTATAAACTCACTTCGAGGTTTTGCAAATCGGGATTTCTCGTTTCGGGACATCACGAATCTTGTTTCTCTAATTCCTTGTCCTCTCGTACTCTCGGTACCCAAAGTACCAAAGTACCAAATCCCAAAATTCTGGTCCTCCTTCTCCTGAGTGAGATCAACAGCTCAAAGCCTCTCCTGATCCAATAACTTAGATTCTTTTAGGGTTTTATGGTTCAAGATTTCAGAACTCTTACCTCTTTTTTTCCCGATAACTGAATTACCGAAATCTCCTTTCGGGGATTTCTCCGAAACCTCCACCACTTGCATCTTTCGGGACTTCGGGGTTTGCGATTTCATGAATCCACCACGACCAAACTCTTGGTCCTTCAACCTCCCGGTATCCAAAACCCTGATGGGTTCAGATCTCTGCCACATGTCCTCTGAAATGGATGGTCCTGATCTTTTTGGGACTTTGATGAGTCCTCACCTTTGCATATGCAAGGCTTAAACCTCATGCAACTTTCCCTGGATCTGATGGCTATCGATTATCCACGCAATATCTGACGGTAGCTGTAGCTCCTCCCTGAGCTCATGCTTTATTCCTTTTCCTTGGGAGATTTCCAAGTCTTAAAGGTCTCAGCCTTCGATCTTCTACTACAAGCCAACTATTGGGTCTCGTCAGCACCTATGAAAGGTGTTGTCCCTCCTTTGCTTTCTCAGCTATGAAGGAATTAAGAGCTTTGTGCTCTTTCTCCTAGGCTTGACTCTTAGAAGAGTCTTCTGCGCACCCCTTGCGCTCATTCGTCAAGTCTAGGACTTGAGTGAGTCTCGGTCTCTATTTTATTTGTAGGGAGCCTGTGCATAACTACACTACCTCTCCTGAGCTTAATAGAAATCATCCTCCAAGGGACTCTAGACGACTAGGAATGTTGGCATGTGTACATGAAACTATGCCTAAGGTCAAAAAACTAATAGTTCATGGCTCTAACTCAAGCCGCCATAGGACACAAGAATTTATGAGTACCAATCATTTCCTATCCATATAATCTCTTACTGGATTAATTTTATAGTCAAGCAGTAAGGAAAGAAACATAGTATATCCATTCAGAAATCAAGCACAATTCCTGAAACATACACCGTATAACCAAATTCATGCCCAGTTACAGCTAAATTGCATAAAGTAAGAAATCACTTATCTATTACAGGTTGCCACCAACCAACTGACTGTGGGTGTTCATCCTTCCATCCGACCATAGGCTCAGAGGCATTCAATATTAGCACTCTATCCACCCTTGTGCCAAGCCATGATATCACTAGGGAACTCTCACTCTTCTTGAGGGTTCTCTCTCTGTTTCAGTTTATGTTCGAGTCTTGTTTTCTACAATTCGGAGCTTTCTCACCCATTTGTGGCCTCGACGAGGTTTCTCAGGTGCTCTTCGGCATCAAGATCGCAACCTTCTGTTCATGATCCATTGGATATCTTCACGCCTCTCCCTTGCGAGCTCACATTTTCATCTTGTGTGTCCTTCTCCTCTTCTCTGTGTCCCTCTTACCTTGGATAGTTTCGACGACCTATCTTGTTCCTTCTGTCAAAAGGAAACTCAGGTCTACAGGTCCTTACATCGGGCTGACAACCCATGTTTCCATTCATGGGGGGTGGTTGGTGATTAAAACACCATTCTTTCTTCATTGACTTCTTTCCCTTCCTTGGGATTCGAAGGAGGTTTGTCATCCTTATCATGAATATTTGGGGTTATTTGATATATGAACCCTCTTGTATGGTTTTCACATTCTTCCTCTTGTGATATCATGGCCATTACTTTCAAGGCTTCACCCCCACAGTCAGTTATTGGCAAATCGAACAATAATACATTTACATTTTCCTCATGCATTATCATGGTAATTCCTATTCTATGATTAATTACAAATTGGGGGAAACAAGGGTGTTACAATTCCCTCCCCCCTAAAGGAACACCATCCTCGATGTTCTTTTCTCAAAACATCTATGATGCCTTTCTCATTCGTCCACTTCAGAAGTCTTGACCTTCATCCTCTGTTAGGTCCTCTTTCAGAATCTTAGTCTTCGTCACCTGCCTTCAATAATTCTTGGACAACAAGCACATTAATCACAATTTTGTGTGAAAACATCTTACTATTGTTCCAAATTAAAAAGGAAAATTCATATTCTAGCACAGTACTTATCTGTGCAATTTGTGGATTTGTATGCACATGGTAGTTTTGTTATCCATGCTCATCGATTTCCTTGACGTACCCATTGGGTGTATGATTCGAATTCAATAGTTCACAAGAGATATCATTATTTTATCTTCCTTTCCAAGGTTTTTCCACACAGGAAACTACCCACTGTGTGCATTATCCCAATAGTTTACAAGAATTATTAAGATCTCCTCTTCCTTGTGTTCACTCACACTCTAGGCCCAGGCTCAGGCATCTCCTTCATTGTTATACAGTCTCTCGAGTGATCCATCTTTCCCTGCCAAGGTTTTCTAACACATGAAAATTTTAGAGAATCTATCGAGTCTTACAGTCAAGGTGTCCCTCAAACTTTCTCTGTCGAGGTGTACCTCAGCTTGTGTTACCTCAACATAATAATTTTCAGGTGCTCATGGATTATCACGGGGTTTTCATGGCTCAACAGTAGCCCCTTTTCTTTTTATCATCTTCAGATTTGACAGACTTCATCTATTCCTTCTGGACAGATCTTTTCTCCTCACCCGTGTCACAGGTATACAACATTCGTGAGACATCATTATAAATTCCAACTTTCAAAATTTTATTGCAAATATGTCACCTACAGATTTCCTATTCCACAATTTGTTTTCATATTTGTTCCGCACAGGAACCTGATTCATAATCATGGGACTTTCCTTCACATAACATTTTAGCTCAGCAGGAAATTGGTCTTCCTTATGGGCTTACAACATTTCCATATCCAAGACTCCTTCTTCCTACAATCACTCCTCAACTAATCAAATTGTTAGTTCTCATGCACATACATTTTATTGTACCTTTACAACATCGTCACAACAATTTCAGAATGGTGCATTCTAACAATCAGATTCTCTTTCTCAAAAGGAAATACCATTCCTTGCAGTTTGGTTCAGCAGGCAATCGGTCTTTCCTATGGGCTTACTTTACTTCCATATCCATGACCCTCTGCTTCCTGCAATTCATTCTTCAATCAACCAATCAAATTGTTAGATTTTCCATGTATATATATATATATATATATATATTCAAAATGTAATTCAACATTTCAAAGGGTTTTAACAAATGTGCCACTATCCCTAGCCACATTCATACCCAATGCACTCTTGCATTGTTATTCAAGTTCGCCACACTTTATGACTGGTTCTTGGCCATGGGGTGTTGGAATTTAACCAACCTCTTCCTCATATGGTTTATTCTCTTTTCTTTCATTCTTACAACAGGACCATACTACCTGCTATAGGTCGATCACGATCCCAAATCAGTACAAATGAACTCAAAAGTTTCACATGAATGTCTTTACGCATTCCTTGATTGTCCATGCATTCATGACATATCAGTTTATGAATTCTTCCAAGGGTTACAAATAATTTTTACTGCCAGAGGTTCATACCTCCATCATTCAGGTTCTCCTTCCTGAGTCATACCTTGCTTGAGTATCCAAGGCATACAACTGCCCTTTCAATTTTCAGGTATAACATGCAATAATAAAATATTTCAAAATGGGTTCTTACCAAATCCCTTCATACCCTCTGCCACACAGGCACGAATATCTTTATACTGGTTCTTGGCTTCTAGCACCCTTTCTCTGTTCTCTACCTTATCAATAGTTTTTTAGCGGGATTTTCATAGTCCCATAAACAACCTTTCGACTGCAGCCTTTCCATGGTCACCCTCTGCTTGAGGTTGTTCATTATTGGAAACTGTCTTCCTCAATAGTTCCAATATTATTCCGTTCTACACATGACATACACCATAGGCACATTAATCGTCATGTAAATTAAAATGCAAATATCATAGCATTTAATTAATAAAAACATTTTCAGGCATGTTTAGCATATATGTATGCACTTCATCACATTATCCTTAATGTTTTTCATGAGTGTAACACAACAATTCTCAATTTCTTTCACAACATTACCACCATCATTATTATGGTGTCAAATCATTTGCGTTCATCAATGTAATAGCTTTCTAATCCAATAGAATGTAATGCACAACAAGGAAAGAATTGAGGGCTCTCCCCTTCTTCCAATTATTTCTACATCACCTGGGACTTTTCAGCCCAGTCAAGTTATCTCTAAGGTCTCACTACCTTTCCTTAACCATAGCTTCAACCAAGCCGTATTAGTTAAACGTATCCATTTATTCATTCAATTATACTCAGGGGTTTACTGGCCTCTTACCAACCATATTGGTTTCCACAACTGCTCTTTTTCTGAGTAGCCCTAGGTTAGGCTCATCCTAACTCTTAGGATACTTTAGCATGCTTTAGTAGCAACTCTTTTCTCATAATGAATCATGAACATGTGCATACTATACTCTTCCATTCTATTATCAGAATGGTCAATATTCAGTTATTAGTCTTCTATTACTTACATGATTCTTTCAAAATTTAATCCAGGATTCTTATACATGGACAAGCCTTGTAGCCCATTGTCCAACCTTCAAAAATTATCAAGGTTGTGACTTTGTTCTTTTGACAGAGACCTTATACAGTTCCTCCACTGGGAACTCCTTCAGCATGCAACTTCCTTGTTCCAGAATCATCACCACTTTTGATGGCCTTAACCTTGAGTCAGCCTTTTAGGGGTCTACCAAATATTCCCCTTAAGGAATATAAACATGCATCTTTGTTAACTTACATCTATGATGTACTCAACCACTTTCATAATACTAAGCCTGTATGTATCTATCATAGGTATATTTCATAGCCTACATACATTTCCATTTATTTATTTTTTTAAATCAGTCATATTAGGATTGTTCATAGTCCTTCTCATGTGATCTTCAAAGGCATAAACATTTGCCTCTTACCATGACATCAGAGCATTTTTCACTCATTTACTCTTTCATTTAATTGCACTGGATTTTCTTGGGGGAATGGAGTACATTCCCCTTAAGCTATCATTCAAGACGGAACCTTCATGACTCTTTAGAATGGAGTCAACCATGTATCCATGGTATTCATTCAATTTTGGCAAGTGTAATTCTTTCCTCACGTTTCACTTATCAGGGAAATAATATTGGACCTCTAGTATACTTATACTTTTACATCATACATGTGCATTACTTTCATGTTTAATATCATTCATACCTTATTGGTATTAATATAATGCTTCCTATTATGAAGATTCACAATGAATTAACCTCATGCACTCAAGTACGATTGAAAATAGCTAAGTATTCATAATATTGGTTTATGCCTTCTCCTCACATGACCACCAGTGGTGACCACGATCCAAACTAAAAGGTGCTTCACATTTCTCGATTTCAGGATTTCTATTGCAAGGAACTTTGGTTCCTCGATTCCCCAAAACCCGATAGGATGAAATGCCGAAATGCCAAAATGTTGATCCCCGACATTCTCTTCCAAGGAGGTGTCTCCTTGGCTCGTTGCGTTTCGCGACTTCGGAACTCCCGATGTCAAGCGTTCCGACTTTTCGTCTACGAGATTCCAAAAATACCAATTATCGATATCCCAATATGACCGCAACCCCACTCCTCTTCATGTCACGTTGTTGAGACTTCGGGGTTTTCATCCCCGAGAGTTCGGATTCCTCGTCTCCGATACTTTCGAAATGCCGAATCCCGGTATGCCGAAATGTCGGCTTCCTATCGCATCCCTTCAGTGCCTTCAAGATTTCATGTTTCACGATCCCGTGATGCAAGGGTTGCCTGGTCCTTGATCGTTTGACTTCCCGACACCCGAAATACCGGTGTGCCTCTATTGAGAGATCAACGGCCACGATCCAATCCACATCCTACAACCCTAATCTTTTTTCGGTGTTTTTTTGGCAGGGGTCAAGAGTTCCGAACTCTTTCCCTTCGCATCCCTAGTACCAAGAGTGTCGAAATGGATCCCTTCGGGAACTTTCCCGAAACCTCAATCCTCCACCACTTGTCCTCTAGAGATGAATGGTCCTGACACTTTTGGGACTTCGTGGCCCAGGACCTCTAGTCTCCCGAACTCTTACCTCTCGGACTCCCGATATCCAAAATTGTGAAATTCTCTCTAGATGATCAATGGTCTAGATCGCTCCTTGATCAAGGACTATGATCTATTTGTGAATTTCTCATTGCTTATCCCAAGTCCTTTGGTTTTTCAAAATTCTGGTATCTCCTCACAACTAACCAGTGCGCTACTTCTCCGAGATCGAACAACTTGAAACATTTCGGTTCTTTTTGAATGGATCTTGACTCTCGATCCTATCAAATCTTCAAAACTCTTTTCTGAAGTATTTCTCTCGCTATCTCTTCTGAGCTTTTAAGTTACTTACAGGACTAATCTCATAGTCATAACTCATATGAATATTACCCTCTCTTTATGGGAACAACCAACAAGGGTCACTCTTGGGAATTAGAAACAGTCCCAAAGGACTCCTCTAATCCTGCTCAAACAAATTATCCATGTGGTCGATCCTAACCATTATAGGTTAGGTAATCTGACCCTACATATTTTCATCAGTCCTCTCAATCGTGAGGAGTTATAGGCTCAGAGTTTAGTCTTTTAATAACATAGTAATCATAACTTCCTAAGGATCCTACCAGTCCTTACCAGATTTCCCAAATCATGAAGGAGTTCTTCATTTGGATCTTAATTTTTACCTAACTAGCCATATCAATTGCAAGAGACTCTACCTGTTTTAGTAGGTAACCATCATCACACTATAACAGAACAACTCAGTTCATGTCCCTTTTATGGCTAGTGCAGCTTCATAGGACAATTTATTGCACCTCTGTTATTCACACTCAGGTCTTATCAGTAATATTGATCAGTGCATACCTACTCCTATAAGAGTAGTTATCATTTTGAAAAAGGAACAATATAATTCCTTTGTTGGAATTCAATAAGAAATCCCAAAATCACAGGTTCAATCTGGAGCCCTTCTCCTCAAGGAGTAAATGCAGATAAAAACATCTCCTTACGTGGCTTGAACATGAGCCCAAGCAGGCCAACTGTTGTAACCATGCTCTGATACCAATTTGTCACACACCCACTATGGGAACTGATATTTTTCGGCTTTTTCCTTCCTTTTACTGAGGAATAGAATCCATGAATTCCTATGGTGCCTAATGTAGACCCTACCATCCCTTATCCTTACCCATGTGATCATTGGCTATGACCACGAGCCTTACCAGATAGGTGTTTCTAGCTTTCACTATTCGAGAAAGCGCGATGCATGTGTTCCTCTGCTCTCTTGTCTCTCAAAGTGTCGAAATCCGAAAGGGACCAACAGTTTGTCACATCTAACAATGCCTCAGATTAAAAACCGACATCCCACCTTTCGAAGTTTTGCATACCAGGTTTTCGCAGTAGAAGAGGATGAGGGGTTCATACCCTTCGATTTTTCGGGTGTCGAAACACCGACAAACCAAATCTACATGTGCTAAGCCATACTGGGATTTCACAAGTTGGGAATTCGGGATTGGTGTGTACTAGGGACTTGCTTCTAGATATCTCGGGTGTCGAAATACCGATACATCAAGACTTATCCGCACTATTATTATTTCGGGGTTTCACGAACAACGAGTACAAGGGAACTAACCCTTGGGTTTCTCGGGTGCCAAAACACCGAAACATCCAAACTCTAGACACACTATGTCATTTCAGGGTTTCGCAAGTCGGGATTTCGAGACTGGCGAGTACAAGAGACTTGCCCTTAGATATCCCGGGTGCTGAAACACCGAAACACTGTATCTCATCCACTCTATTATCATTTCGGGGTCTAGCAAGTCGGGATTTCGGTATATGTACAGACAGGAGGTCTTGCACTTAGGTTTCCCGGGAGCTGAAACTTCGAACCATATATCCTCTAAACTCACTTTGGAGTTTCACAAGTCGGGATTTTGAATTTCGGTACTTTGTGAATCCTTTTGCTCCAATTCCTTGTCCTCTCGTACTCCTGGTACCTGAAGTACCGAAGTACCGAATCCCAAAATTTCGGTCCTCCTTCTCCTAAGAGAGATCAACCGCTCAAAGCCTCTCCTGATCCAACGACTTAGATTCTTTCAGGGTTTTATGGGTCAATATTTCAGAACTCTTACCTCTTGTTTTCTTGGTAACTGAATTACCGAAATATCCTTTTAGGGATTTCCCCGAAACCTCCACCACTTGCATCTTTTGGGACTTTGAGGCTTACGATTTCGTGAATCCACCACAACCAAACTCTTGGTCCTTCAACCTCCTGGTATCTGAAACCCCGATGGGTTCAAATCTCTGCCACGTGTCCTCTGAAATGGACGGTCCTAATCTTTTTGGGACTTTGATGAGTCCTCACCTTTGCATATGTGAGGCTTAAACCTCGTGCAACTTCCCCTGGATTCGATGGCTATCAACTATCCATGCGAGGTCTAATAGTAGTTGTAGCTCCTCCCTGAGCTCATGCTTTATTCCTTTTCTTTGGAAGATTTCCAAGTCTTAAAGGTATTAGCCTTCTATCTTCTACTGCAAGCCAACTATTGGGTCTCGTCAACACCTATGAAAGGTGTTGTCCCTCCTGGCATTTATCATCTATGAAGGAATTAAGAGCTTTGCACTCTTTCTCCTGGGCTTGACTCTTAGAAGAGTCTTCCACATATCCCTTGCGCTCATTCATCAATTCTAGGACTTGAGTGTGTCTCGGTCTCTACTTGCTTCGTAGGGATCTTGTGCATAACTACACTACCTCTCATGAGCTTAACAGAAATCATCCTCCAAGGGACTCTAGACTAATAGGAAGGTTGACATGTGTACATGAAACTATGCCTAAGGTTGACAAACTCACAGTTCGTGGCTCTAACTCAAGCCACCACAGGACACAAGCATTTACGAGTACCAATCATGTCCTATCCATATAATCTATTACTAGCCTAATTTTACAGTCAAGCATTAAGGAAAGAGACACAGTATATCCATTCATAAATCAAGCACAATTCCTTAAACATACACCGTATAACCAAATTCATGCCCAGTTACAAGTAAATTACATAGAGTAATAAATCACTTATCTATTAGAGGTTGTTGCCAACCAACTGACTGTGGGTGTTCCTCCTTCCACCCGACCATAGGCTCAGAGGCACTCAATATTATCACTCTGGCCACCCCCATGCCAAGCCATGATATCACCAGGGAACTCTCACTCTTCTCAAGGGTTCTCTCTCTATTTCAGTTTCTATTCGGGTCCTGCTTTCTGCAACTCGGAGCTTTCTCACTTGTTTGTGGCCTTGGTGAGGTTTCTCAGATTCTCTTCAGCATCAAGCTCGTGGCCTTATGTTCATGATCCATTGTATAGCTTCACGCCTCTCCCTTGCGAGCTCATGTTCTCATCTCGTGTGTCCTTCTCCTCTCCTCTATGTCCCTCTTACCTTGGATGGTTTTTCCGACCTATCCTATTCCTTCTGTTAGAAGGAAACTCAGGTCTGCAGGCCCCTGCAATACTTTGGGCTGACAACCCATGTTTCCATTCATGGGGGGTGGTTGGTGATTCAACCACCACTATTTATTCATTGACTACTTTCCTTTCCTGGGGATTCGAAGGAGGTTTGTCATCCTTATCATCAATATTTGGGGTTATTTGATATATGAACCCTTTTGTATGGTTTTCACATTCTTCCTCTAGTGATATGATGGCCATTACTTTCAAGGCTTCACCCCCACAGTCAGTTATTGGAAACTCAAAAAATAATACATTTACATTTTCCTCGTGCATTAGCATGGTAATTCTTATTATATGATTAATTAAATTGGGGGAAATAGGGGTGTTACATCAATGATGGGGGATACATCATGGACCTCCTTTGATGAGTCTATTCTTGTCGACTTCAACATTATTCAGGAATTATACTTAGAAACCAATAAGTATATTGGAGCCTACATGAATCAATATCAAGTTTCCTCGCCTTTGATGGCAGGTTTACCCCATTGGCCTCCGATTGAATGCTTCCATGAGTGTTGGACTTCAACTTATTTGCTCAGATTAACTGGAATGTACTAGGGTACCTTGGGAGTCATTCTCATCATTGTTGATTTCCCTCGGACTTGTTAATGGTATACATTAATGATTGGTAATCAAGTTGTTTCTACCATGTTCGACATCAACTCATCTATTTACATGGAAACCATTGTGCCATTTTGGGATCAGGAAGAATACCCTTGGTTGGCCTCTCTCTCTATTATGTGATTTACCTAGGATGCAATCGGGATCATTTGAATATGTAAATGATTCCATTATAACCACCATATTGGAAATATCACTGATGTAAATATTTTCACATATATACACTTTGTATCGGTCTATGGCTACATATTTGTCATATCATAGCTCTGTTGTAATACCCCTAGGCCGAACCCAATTGTAAATGTACTTAAGTTGGTGAGTTGTTTGATATTATGTTTGGTATGCACCTTCCATGGTATAGTGTGCACATGTATTATGTACTAAAATGATGAAGTGTGCACATTCCAATATATTGCATGCAACAAACGTAAGTGCACATGATTTTGAGGCTAGGGATCCTTTGTGTATATGTTGTGTTTATAGGCTAGTGAGCAAATTATTATAAGCTAGGAGGCTTATGTGTTGAATTAGGTTGGAGAGCTTAGATGATAAAGGACAGTGAGCCTATTTTTGTATATTTGTTACCATTAATATAAAATGAGTCGTTGTGTGTAGATTGACCACGATAAAATAGTATGGGGGACTAAAATCCACTTGTTAGGGAAAGGGGGGGGCTAAAATTTAGGGAAACGAGATAAGATAGGGAGATTAAGACAAAAAGGAATATTATATTAATATTCCTTAAAATATAAAGTATGGATAATTATTTTATCCTAAGTTCTAAGGATGGGGACAAGTGGGCCAAAGTATCTCCCAACATGACAAGTGTCAAATTGGGAACATGCATACATATAGTTTGGACTTAGTTCATTTGTCCATTCATTCATTCCATCATCATTTACTCACTCATTGAACTATCCTTCGTACCTTCCTATACATGTATCCATACCTGAACCATTACCATAATCGTACTTGTACCTGTACATGTACCTGGTTAGCTTGGGAGATGGATTGAAGAAGCGGGTTACCAGACCCATGGGATATTGAATATGAGGGTTTTCAATCCCATGATAAATATCTATAGGTGAGAGAATTGTTGGGAATTGATTCTTGAAGGTGCTAAACTGCAACTACATGGCTCTGAGACTTCTTGTCTGACCTATTGCTAAAGACTGGAAAGGAAGTGGGGAAGCCTAGGGACTGTTGATCAGATAAGGGGTTGTGACATCCCCAACCATGAAAACTCGGTCAGGTAATGCAACCTAATGATTGTTTCTTTTAAATTATTTGCTCTAATACCATTTTGTAACGTCCCCAACCTGATAAACTTCACTTAATAAAAAAATCTGATATATATATTCATATATATATGATGATGAAATTTTAAGTAGACATAACATTATTTTCATACACATATTCATGTGGAAGCAACAATAATACATACATGCAATAAACATAGGCAATTTTGATAACATTATAACACATGTACAAGATACAGATCACACAAAGAACATATATTTGGTACTTATATTTTAATAGATGACCACCAGATGCGTGCATAACTTCCACGAACCTCCCAACCTTATACCATGCTTCTCATCACGCTCAAATGTGGGTCACCCCTGAGCTAGGACTAAACTCCACCTAGGGCAAAGGAATCCTAGACTAGGCTAAGGCTACGAGAAACTGGACAGTGCAAATGGAAGGATTCTCTCCAAGGAGCCTACTTACGCCCACTGCTCACAGACTCTCATTCCCCACATGATTGTCCCACCCCAGTAATATGCACCTTCATTGTTCCATAGTCCATCGGTTGCTCCACTTTCCTTCCAGAGCTTCAAAAACAAGCTAGATCATGAATTCTTAGAGCTTCGTAGCTGGTGTTGGACTCCCTCCAGGAGAAAATCACTTCCCATAAAACTCTCTCACCTGGAGAGAATTTATCACGGGCCTAGAAATTTTCTTCTTCAACCACGGGCCTGACAACTGACCTCTTCAAGAACAGGCCTGAAAACCCGCCTCTTCAATCCACAACAACCAAAATCAGGTAAGGAAAGGGGATGACTCAAAAAAATTACAAAGGTTCACAAAGGCGAAAATGGATTTGGCTACATGCTTGTTCAATATGTGCATGAACTGCACAAGGTATGGATGGAATGATGAGGATGAGCTCGTGGGAAACTAGATGGCCAGATTGGTCAGAATGTTAAGAGTGAGAAAGGAAAATGGTGAGAATGGTCAGTATTAAGAATCATGAGAGAGTCGACTAGTGAGAGATAAATCCTTAGCAAGGTGGCTATAATGGTTCGTGAACCCCCCTCCACCCTAGGTGTGCATATTCATAAGTTACATAGATCGATGATGGATGCAATGGTTGGTTGTGTTAAGGCTCTCCATGTCTCAGTGCGTGAATTAGTGGGGAGTATGTCCGATCTATCCAATGAAGACCATCATGAGAGAGGTGAGGGAACCCCCAAAGAGATGACTTTCCCACCTAAAACCTACATGTGCCCATGTTTATGCATGTCTTTCTGAAGCTTCATGAGCTCCACTTAACACTCGTTCCCTTTCCCCAAGAACTTAGAACAACTGGGTTTATTTCCCAACTTTAGTATTTTTTCAGGAATGCATTATAATATTCCCCTTGGTTAAGCCCTCAAGATTATCCCATATTTCCTAGCCTCTCAGCCCCATCCCTTTCCTTACCCAGTGGATATTAGTCCCCCATAACTCTTTATTCACGGTCGGTCTACATGCAACAATCTATTTTATTAATAATTTTGCATAATTACATATACAAAATCAGGCCCACTAGCCTTAGCATCTAGGCTCTCTGGCCTAATAACATAATCCTACCAACTTATAATTAATTATATCACCATCCTATAAACATAATTACATTTCACAAGGGCTCGGCCTTGGGGTATTACAATCCCCTCCCCTTATTTTTTTACTATTCGCAGTGCAACTCGTTTACATAACATGAGCAAGATTTTCAAAATCTTAAAAAGGATGCGGATATTCTACCCTCATTTCATCTTCATGCTCCCATGTTGCATCCTTAGGACCATGCCAAGTCCATTGGACCTTTACAATACCTATGGATTGATTCCATATCTATTTTATTTTCTGGTCCAGAATGCATACCGAATGCACTTGAAAATCACTTTCTTGCTCCACCTGAATCACATTTCAATCAATAACATGATTAGCATCAAGTATTTATTTCTTAATCAATGACACATGAAATACATTATGTATATACATAGATGCAGGCAATGAAAGCATATAATCTACTGGACCAATCCTCTCTAGGATTTCTAGCAGCCCACATTATTTGGCTGCCAACTTGGAATGGTTTCCCAACTTCAGGGAACTTCTGTTGGCTTTCACCTTCAAGAAAACATGATCACCCACTTTAAATTCCCTCTGAGTTCTATTCTTGTCAGTATAGATTTTCTGTCTATCTTGGGAAACCTTCAAATTATGTTTAATCTTCAGCATTTAATCTTCCATTTCCTTTAGCAACTTTGGCCTAATTAATTCTCTATCAGCTAGGTTGTCCCAACTTATTGGGGTGTTGCACTTTCTGCCATAAAGTGCTTCAAGAAGGCTCATCTTTAGTGATGCTTGATACCCATTGTTGTAGGAAAATTCTACCAAGTGTAGATAATATTCCCATTTATATGGTTTGTCCATCACATACATCCTTAGCATATCCTCTATCACTTGGTTCACCCTTTTTTTTTTCCCATCAGACTCATGATGATAGGATTTGATGAAGTTCACATTTGTTCTGAACCCTTTGAATAACCCCTTCCAAAACTTTGAGATAAACCTTGGGTCTCTTTTAGACACAATTGTCTTGAGTATTCCATGCAAGCATGCTACTTCACTCATATAATTGTCAGCAACATTGGTTGCCTTGTGAGTAACCTTCATAGGAATGAAACAAGCAACTTTAGTAATCTTTTCCACCACCACCATGATTGCATCATGTTTCTTGCTTGTTCTGGGAAATCCTGTGATGAAATCCATTGTCACCACTTCCCACTTCCACTGATAAATGGGTAATGGTTGAAGCAACCCAGATGGGTGTTTATGCTCAGCCTTGACCCTTTGACACTCCAAGAATTTATCCATGTATTCAACAATCTCCCTCTTCATGCCTGGACAATAATATTGGCTCTTGTCTATTGAAATTGTTCTCTGATGTCCTGGGTGTCCTGCATAAGGTACATTGTGCATTTATTTTAAAATCACACTCCTCAATTCATGAGAATTAGGTACATAAAATTTGTTTTTATACAAGAGAATTGCATCAATTCCCAATTCATAATTTTCATCTTCCTGTTGCATTTTACCTTGCTGCAATTTAATTACCAATTCTATGTAATACAAATCAAATTTTGTAGCCTCAAAAATTATGCCTTTAAGATCCGTCTAATACATGCTAATGGATGTAGCATGCAGTTCATGCATTCTCCTGCTGAGTGCATCAACCACTTTGTTCTCCTTTCCCTTGATGTGCTTGATATCAAAGTCATACTCACAGAGGAATTCCAACCATATACTCTACCTAGAACTCAAAGTTGGTTGATCAAACGGGTAATTCAAGCCATTATGGTCTATCCTCAACTCAAACCTCCTTCCCATGCGGTAGTGCCTTCACTTCTTCAAAGAAAGCACTATGGATGCCAACTCCAAATCATGAGTGGCATATAGCCTTTCATGATATTTCAATTTTCTGGACTTGAAACATATCAAAAATCCATTCTGACTAAGGACTCCACCAATTCCTTCTTTGCACGCCTCTGTGAAAACCACAAAATATTCATCTGGATATGCAATCTTCAAAATTGGAGAACTAGTTAACAACTGCTTCAATTGATGGAAGTTATTTTAACAGTCTTCTGTCCATTGAAACTTTACCCCTTTTCTTTGCAAGGAAGTGATTGGGTGAGCTATTCTCGAAAACCCTGCAATGAACCTTTTGTAGTAGCCAGCTAGACCCATGAAGGATATTATTTCTATCACATTCTTAGGTGTTTTCCACCCTTTAATGGCCTTAATATTTTTAGGGTCCACTGTTATCCCTTCTTGATATATGATATGCCCCAAATAGTGAATTATGTTTTGATAAAATGAGCACTTGCTCAATTTGGCATACAGTGGATGATTTCTTATCACTTGCTACACCATCCGCAAATTATGCTCATGCTCTTCTTCAGACTTGGAATATACAAGGATTTCATCTAGAAAAACAATGACAAACTTGTCTAAATATTCCCAGAAAACGCCATTCAATAAGCACATAAAAATAGTTGGTGCATTTGATAACCCAAAGGACACCACTATGAACTCATAATGACCAGACCTTGTCCTAAAGACAGTCTTTTTGATGTCTTCCTATTTAATCCTTACCTGATGATATCCTGACCTAAGATAAATCTTTGAGAATATAATTTCATCCTTCAACTGATCGAAGAGATCATCAATCCTTGGCAAAGGATACTTGTTCTTTATAGTCACTTTGTTCAACATTCTGAAATCGATGCACAATATCAATGTCCCATATTTATTTTTCACGAACAAGATTGGGGCACCCCAAGGTGACAAACTTGGGCATGTATACCCCTTATTCAGATGCTCTTCGAGATACCTGTGAAACTCTTTGATCTCTGGTGTACTCATTTTGTAAGGAGTCTTTGATACTGGAGCTTCTCCAGGCATTAAATTAATAGAGAAATCAACATCTCTCTTTGGGGGTAGTCCTAGTATCTCCTTGAACACATATTCAAAATCTTCCAGAACTGCATGATCCTCCAAATTTGGTACATTATCTTTAGATGCTTCTTCCACATGGGCTGTGAATATTTGACATACTTTCCTGTAACACTTCTTTAGATGCATTGCTGAGATTTCCTAGATAGTAATTGCCCTGGTGTTGTTGGGGAAAAACACCCTACGGACTAGCAAATAGAGTTTAGACTTTGCATGAAGATAAGACCGAATAAAAATTTCTTTTTACCTTCATCCCTAGATTTAAATCCCCTTTTTTTAGTAAATGCATGGAAATATCAACCTACCTCGTTCTCGGCGTTTGATGTCGATCCTCCGTTGTGCTTGATTACTTGTTTGCAATCCTCCTTCCAAAGATGACCTGCATCTAAGACAAACAACAACTATCCATGCATACTAATTATATACTAACGGGTTAGAAATCAAACATATATTGATCAAACTATAAACAGTTCATGAATTAGGATGGGAAAAGAATTCTCTTTATTACTTAAAATGAGTCGACTTACAAAAGCTGAGACCGACCACCGCTCCTCGAACTTGATCCTGGGCTCCTCTTCTTCTGTCCTTCAACTGCTTTGCTTTGAATATCCTTTGGAATAAGGAAAGGCTAAAGGGTTGGGACAATGGGAATACGTAAATGGGCAGATTTTCTTTGTTATATTCTTCCTCCAAATGGTACCCCTACCCCTTCTTTTATAGTCTAGAAGGAGCTAGGTATTTGGATGAACCCTCGGCCATGCATGGCCGGGAGTTTCAGTTAACTCACCCGTAGCTTTTTGTTCCATCGACAACTTTCCTTTTTCCATGCTTTTGTCGGTCCACACAGGTTGTTTTGGGTCATCTAGCATGTACACGCATGCAGTAATGGATTAGGGTGTGTGGGCCTTTATTCAAGAGAACTTTCCAAAGAGTTGTTTAGCAGTGTTTTGGCAAAGAAGGGATATGAGTTGGCCTGATGCTAGGTAAGAATGTGTGGTTCAATTTAGGGTTATAACAGATGCCCCCTAATGTGTGAGGTTAGAAGAGTATATGATGGCCGAAATAAATTACCAATCTTTACTAATGTGCCAAACGATTGAGCCCAAGGATCAGGAACCGAGAGGTGTCGTTTGCAAAATAACAAATGTCTCACCGAGGCGGGCATACCCATGTGCGGGATAAAATAGAACCATGGCTACCAATCAAATAAATTGTAGATCCATGTCAAATAAATATAAAGAGTAGCCGTAAACAATACACAATAGAGCTACATCTTGAAATCAGAAAGATATACATATAGAGTATTCATCTTCCAGAAGTTGATTCAGCCTCATGGCTGGAGATGAGATCTTCAGAGCTCGAACAACAACTTCAAAATCTTCAAAACTTGGGTAGGAGTGTAATATGAGTGTACAACTGCACTACCCAGAGGTCTTTGATGACTCATCAGTCATGGACTTGATAATCTTGATGATCGGATGGAAGGCTTCAGTGATTTCGAACAAGGACTTGATTGGATGTTCAGGATGGTTGATTATGCGGACAAGAGACATATTGCAAAGGGGCTGACTAAGGCTTAGTGACAAACTTCCCTTGGACATTAGCATGAAAAATGATGAGACTCGGGCAACATGTATGTTAATCATAAGTCTATGAAGAAGGAGGCAATGCAAACTCTCCATATGTTTGGAAGAATAACCAAACGGTGGACACAACTCTATATAGCGAGAAAATCTTCCTAAGGTCATACTACATCCCATAGTCTGATGAAAAAATGGACAGATGTGCTTTATCCAAGGGAGACTCATTATGTTGCCAACAAAGAAAATACTTTTCCCTTCCTCTTTTTGTGGTATATTTGATTTTTTTGTTCTTTTAAATAATTGAGGAACGAGTATTGCAAACATACAAGTTCAAGGCACAAGGACAAGACTGATGTTCTAGTAAAATAATACTCGGGAAAAATCCTCTGACGACCAAAGGTGTTAATACACAGAAACAAATTGTCACAAAGCCGGTGTATAAGGTATGCAAATGCGGTTAACAAAACACATAATGGTAATGTCCTTCGATGTAAGTTTAACGAGCCCAAAGAAGGTAAGATTGGTGGTTTTTCATATTTAGAGAGTCTGAAAAAACATAAAAGGAGACTCCATTGGGGTACCTTTTTCGAAGATAGTCTATTCGGTTCAAAAAAAGGTAAACTAGTACCAATTAGACATTGATTCAAAACCATTTTAACGAGTGTGACAATGACAAGATCACTTGGCTATTTTTTCAGTTTTAAGGAGTCTGAAAAAAGATTAACTATGGACTCCGTCAGAAATATTCTTCTGGACCAATTTAATGAGTGTGAAAGAATAAGGTCACTCAACGATCTTTTCAATTTTAGGGAGTCTGAAAAGAGCTTAACTATGGACTCCGTGGGGGTTTCTTTTTCATAAGTTTAGTCCCTCAGGCCTGAAAAAGGGATAAAATTATACCTGAGAATACTCTTCTAAAGAACGAAAGTTCTATAGAGTATACCTTTGCTCGTACAGTTGACCGTCCGGACTGAAAAAGGGGTAAACTACCACCAGACAGACGTGACTTAAAATTCTAGTTTAAGGAGCATGAAAGGCCACAAGATCCCTCGACAATCTTTTCATATTTAGAGGGTCTGAAAAGGGATTAAAAGGAGACCCATTAGTTTTGGGGAGTCCTGAGGATGAGATAAAGGGCGAAGAAGAATCATGAAAATGAGGCTCAAACTCATATTCAGGAAAGGCTATAAAGACTCCCGAGCCTACAGTGTGTTAGAGACGGCATGGACACCATAATGCAACCAGGACCTACCTAGGGCATCCATGTTCTGGTAAGCTCTACCGCCAAGCTGCAACACTTCTAAAGAAGATATGATGGTTCTATGTTACAACCTGATGGGATCGATCCTATGGCAGAGGAAAAAGACAATGAGACACAAAATTTGGGGTAGTAACCTAACCTATATGCTCAAGTTGATTCTTGGAAAAAATTTCATGGACCGTCAAAATTTTCTCAGAACTCAAAAAACGTGTTCCAATACCCAATCAAATCCCTCCCATATAACTCCTTAATCACTCTAAATGGTTTTTGGTATAAATAAAATGATAAGGGAGGCCAAAAAAATCCAATTAACAAAGAATCCAATTAACAAATCACACAATAGCAATCGTAAAAGCAATGACTCTCACACTTATCTAAAAACTGTAAAAAAAAAGAAAATTTAGTTTTCTGAGAAAAAGTAAGCTAAGAGTAAAATTAATCCTAAGCTACTGACTGTTCACACAGAGATTCAAACACCTAAGAGAAATAATTCTTATCCAGGGAAAGGATGATTTCCTTACCCCTAAACAAAAAGTATCATGTACAAGCACACAACTGTTACTCAAACAGAACACGTGTGAACGTGCGCTGAACAGAAACAAAGGGCATGTACATGCGGGATGACCTTGTGTAGGCTGCGTGTATATCCAAACTCTAAGAAAAAATGAAGACAGACAGACAGACCAAACCAGGAAGATACCACTGATATTGATAACCAGGATCCCTTGAAGGCTTGGATAGTCTTTCTAACAAAAAAAAAATAATATAAGGAAAAATGATAAAGCAAAAAACAATCTGAGATAGGACTGTTAGCAAACAAGACTTAGACAAAATTCTAGAAAACCCCCTGAGAATGTGTGATTCTAACAGGGAAGAGGATGACTGCCTCTGAGGTTCTCTGAACTCTACACGTTATTGTTACCTCTACAACTAGCGTTCACACGTGGGCTGTAAGAGGATAGGGTGCGGGTACACGCGTGCAAGCCTTGTGCAGTCCGTGTATACCTATGTGGGTCTTGAAAAAAAAAATCAAGCAAAATTCAGGGAAAGCTGGTATGGAAAACCAGACTCCCTGCTAGCCCAGACCTTACAGAAACGAAAAGAAAAGATAGGCAAGAAAAACTAGTCTTTAAACTATCCAAAAACTAAATAAAATTCTAGGAACCCTAGAGATTCTACCCAGTACGGTCACCAATTATGTTGTTGGGGAAAAACACCCTACGAACTAGCAAATAGAGTTCAGAATTTGCATGCAAATAAGACTGAATAAAAATTACTTTCTACCTTCATCCCTATATTTAAATCCCCTTTTCTTAGTAAATTCATGGAAAGATCAACCTACCTCGTTCTCGGTGTTTGATGTCGATCCTCTGTTGTGCTTGATTACTTGTTTGCAATCCTCCTTCCAAATATGACCTGCATCCAAGACAAACAACAACTATGCATGCATACTACTTATATACTAATGGGTTATAAATCAAACATATACTAATCAAACTATAAACAGTTCATGAATTGGGACGGGAAAAGCATTCTCTTTATTACTTAAAATGAGTCAACTTACAAAAGATGAGACTGGCCACCGCTCCTCGAACCTGATCCTGGGCTCCTCTTCTTCTGTCCTTCAACTACTTTTCTTTGAATCTCCTTTGGCATAAGGAAAGGCTAAAGGGTTGGAGCAATGGGAATACGTAAATGGGTAGAGTTTCTTTGCTATATTCTTCCTCCAAATGGTACCCCTACCCCTTCTTTTATAGGCTAGAAGGAGCTAGGTATTTGGACGAACCCTCGATCATGCATGGTCAGGAGTCTCAGTTAATTCACCCATAGATTTTTGTTCCGTCGGAAACTTTACTTTTTTCATGCTTTTTTCAACAGTGTTTTGGAAAAGAAGGGATATGATTTGTTCTGATTCCAAGTAAGCATGTGTGGTGCAATTTAGGGTTATAACACTTGGGAATTCATTGGACTATTCTTCGATTTCCTTCCTCATCCAAGAAAGTGAATTCCCTGTTATGGAAGTATAATATGGCATGGTGTTGGTCCAACCAATCCATACTAATTAGGAAATCATATGATACCAAAGGAAAAATGTTCAAATCTACCTTGGTAATAAATCCATTTATTCCCACTAGACATGATTTAATCAACTCAACAACCTTCCTTTTGGCTCCTTTAGACAGCTGCACCAGCCAAGATCTCTCATGCTTACTTCTTGGCAGAATAAATATTTCCACTACCTTAGGTTCTATATAGATATGACTAGCCCCCGAATCAATTAAAATAGTAAAGTCATGGTTATTGATCATACCTTCAAATTCAATCATGTGTGATTGAAACTCAGCTTCCTTGTTATCCAGGGCTGCATAAATCCTTGGTACACTTTTTCCCATGTCCTCCACTATTTATGCTTGTTGAACATTGTGGAAAACTCTCACCTTGTAATTTTTGTGAGGACAATATCTATACTTGTGATATCCCTTACAGCCCTAACATTGAATGGGGTCCTACCTTGATCGTTGTCCACCTACCTCAACTCAACTCATCCACCCCATACCTCCTATGTTTCTTAACAGGGGATGGACTTATGATACGGTGTACTCTTCTATGGGAATGCTTGTGGGAGTGGTGGATATGTCTGCTACCACTCCTTTATATAACTTTCTTCTCAAGGGTCCCATGACTTCCTGATTTGTTTGGGCCACTCTCCTTATCCAACTTATTTTCAATCCTTTCCAAGATCTAAATTAACTTCATGTTGAAGTCTTCTTCTTGTTCCTTGGCCTTCATAAGCCTCTAATTATCAACCTTGTGGCTCTGGACATTTGGATGCAATTTCCTAAGGGTCTCAGCCAGATTTACGTCTTCCTCCCTTTCTCCTCCATTCCCATTGGAGTTGTTTCCTTACCTATCCAACTGGACAATCAACCCTTTGTTTTCATCTTCTTGACTAAAGACTACCTGAGTATCATCCATCACTTTTGTACTCTGTGTTGACTATTAGACAATTGGATTAGGTCGATGAAAGTTGGTATGGATTGTTGTTTGTCATTGATGTCAACCATTGGAGAGTGATATTATAGATTGATTTCAACCCTTAGTGATTTATTTCAGCCCTTGGAGAAAGTTTGATAGAAAATTCTGGCATCACAAAGGTTTGGGTAATGGACCCAAGTTTCTTTGATGTATAATGGTATCAGTTTTAATATATTTGAAGGTAATACTATTCTATATGGGTATTAAATGTCATTCCATTTCCGGTGGTATGTGGAACATCACATAACTCCTCACGGTTAGAGAGTTATGGCCATGTGAAGTTGGAGAACCCTCACAAGTCATCTAGAAGCCCTAAAAGGTCAAAGTAGTCAAAGTGGTTTAAGAAATTTTAGAAGGTAAATAATAAAGTGAAGTGATGAGTGAACTATAAGTCAAAGTGAATACAAAATAAATTATTTAAATAATAAAGTTAGTGGATAAATTACTAAGTGGAAAAATGGTTAGAAGTGGGTTAATCCTAAAATAAGGAAAGTGGGTTAAGATGGTTAAAAGGTAATCCTTTGAGGAAGCTACATAAAAGTATAAATAAGAGGAAATACTCTCTCATTTTAATCACATTTTAGCATATTGAATATCTACAGGTGACTGAGGTAACCAAAGGATATCTAATCTGAATTTCATAGGGAAGGTGAAGTAAAGAATGCCAAAATTCAAGGGAGGATAAATTCTTTTGATTATGCTTTCTAAGGTATGTTATTTACAAGTCATCTCACCATTTTCGCAATAAATTTTTTTCGAGAATGACCCAGACCATGAAATTGGGAGGTCATTGAGGAAACATATCCAAGTAGTTGTGGTACAAATTTCAGCTTATGGGTCGTTGTATTTTTGGAGTTACACTACGTGGAAAATAGGGTTTGTGGCTAGTCCTGAAACTAGTCTAAAACATGTGTTTCAGGTATAAACATCGTAACTTCTTCATAACAGATCCAAATTTAGTGAGAAAAAAAGTATTATGTGTACAATTTTCAGATACATACAACAAATATTCCATGTGGGGCACACACTACAAGTTCTCTCTCTAGAATAAGCCAAAATTCAACAAGGTATGCCATTTTATCTATAACTCCTTTTCTCAGAGGTTCCAAATAGTGACACCCAAAGGAATTTCATAAAACACATTGAATAAAATTGTGTACTATATTCAAATATTTGTTCATTAAAGGTACATAGTTAGGTTTGTTGACTAATCCAAAACTAGTCATGTGAGACTAAAGTAAAGTTTGATGAAAATGCTAGTCTCTTGTTGTTAAAGTTAAGGAAGGTTTGCAGGTATGTGATCATATACACCATGTCTATTACAAATTTACAAATTAGATTTGGATGATTAAATTGATGAGGGCTTTTGGTTTAGGTACATGTTGGGTACATAGTTGAGACAAGTAGTTGATGAGTTGGCACATACATGAGGTGTATAGTTGATGATGTTGGTACATCTTGATGAGTATTTGACACATGATTGGTACATGCTTGATTCATGGTTGGAGGAACTTGTTAGTAGTATTGTTGACACATGGTTTATGGGTGATGTATGTTGTGGGGTATTCTACCCTACGGACTAATAAGCTAGGGCTCTAAACTTATACGTAGATCATGACCCTTAAGATTTAAGTTTTAACCTTCTACCCAAAATCTCAACCCCTTTTCAAGCAAACATGGGAAGAATCGACTCACCTTTTTAACGATGATTGAAGTAG